>PVIC010002410.1:0-77777 GCA_004025085.1 Thryonomys swinderianus
GGAAACAACCCAAATGTCCATCAACTGGAGAGTGGATAAAGAAGATGTGGTTTTTTTACAAAATGGAGTATTACTCTGCCATAAAGAATGACAAGATCGATCCATTTAGGTGCAAATGGAGACACCTGGAGGATATACTAATAAGTGAAATCAATAGATCACAGATAGACAATTTCCGGATCTTCTCTTTGGCATGAACCCCTGTAGATGCAAATGAGTTCTAGAAAGTAGGACGGCTTTTATAGAGTGGAATATTTCTATAGGAAACTTGGTGTGGGAATGTGATGAGGGGAAGGAATAAATATGATACAGAAAGAAAATAAAAGGGGGGAGGAGGGGGGAGTGGGTAGGGATATGGGTAAAAATGAGAATTAACTTGTGGCATGTACTGGTAAAAATTTCTCAATGTTATATGTGATTTTGAGATGTATATAAATTGTACCAATAAAGAATTCAATTTAAAAAAGATTAAAATAAATAAAACATAGGTCACAGATCTGTAAATATCATATCTTTTCTCTGGTATGAGAAACTGAAGATGTAAATGAGCTGTAGAATATATGGTAGATATTGTGAAATAGAAAATATTCAAAAGGAAATGGAATGTGGGGTTAAGTTACAAGGGGAAGAAAAAATATGGTAGAAAAAGAAACAAAGCTCATGTATACAGGGGCAGGGAGTGGTAGGGTGGATGGGGGGAATGGGAAAAAATGAGAATTGTGTCATACACTGGTACAACTTCTCAATATTGTGTGTGATCATGATGTGTACATGTAATGTACCAATAGAGATTCAAATTTTAAAAAAAAGGAATGGGAATATAGCCAAGTATGAAGGCCTTGAGTTAATCCCCTGCACTACAAAAATAAAACCAAAAATGCTGACTTATACTGTTTTCATTAGTAAATGACCCAATCAAACCATTTATTTAATTTCATTTATTTAATTTAATACCATTTATTTAATTTCAAGTAACTCTTAAGTCTGTAGGAAATTTTAAAATGAGTATACTGGTGTTAAAGTTTTCAAGGAAGGGCCAGGGATTTAGCTCAGTGGTACCACGCCTACCTTGCAAGCACAAGGGCTAGAGTTCAATATTTGGGTAGCACCAAATAAATGAATGAATGAATATTTTCAAGGAAACTTAGGCAAAGCATTTTTTAAAAAAATTAATCTCCCAGGCTAGAAATTTAGCTCAGTGGTTCTGGCGCCTGCCTTGCAAGCACAAAGTCCTAAGTCTGAGTTCAATCCCTGGTAACCACATACAATAATACCGGACTCACACCCACCAACAATCAGTACTACATACCACAGTGTCAGGCTTGGTGGCTCACACTTCTAATCCCAGCACTCGGGAGGCAGAGGTGGGAGGATTGCTGAGTTTGAGGCTTGTCTAGGCTACACAGGGAGCTCAGGGCCAGCCTGAACTACAAAGCCGAGACCCTGTCTCAGAAATCTCCCTTTTTAGGTGATACTTGCTTGGTTCTGTAGTTTCTGTTGAATTTTTGGTTTGGATAATTAGTAATGCTTTCTTTTTTCCCTAGAAAACACAAAATGGTGTAACCCATCACTCACGGTAAGAAGACAGGACGTGTGTGCTCTGCAGAGTGGTGCTGAGCTGTATGAGGCAGTGAGGAGTGCGCCAGACCCCGACACGCTTGAGGTGAGAGACAGGCAGACGGCGAGCTCTGAGCTTCTTCCCAGAAGATGGGAACGTTGAGATGAGGACCCAAAGGGGATGAGGACCCTTCTGGTCCTCAGTGATGGGCCAGACCAGTGTGGTATGTTTTCAGTCTGTGTTAGAAAGAAGGCAAGTTTCAGGAACGTCATACATTAAACAAATATACCTTTAAATGCACATAAAACTTGTTGGTTTTAAAGTAGAGCAGCTCTTTTCAAAGTGTCTAAATTTCCATTTCCTTAGCTCTTTCTCAAGTCCTACCTAGTTTATTTCATAAATCTCTACCTCTAGGGTACTAGGAAAGGAAGGTTTCTAAACCACTAAACTACATTAGAAATTGTGTAAGCTTCAGAATTGTGGTTTTACATTTTTTTTAGTTAAGCAAAATGGGAATAAAATAGCTATATGTAGCTTGTTTAATATCAAAGTATGTATGTATATAAAATATATAAAGTATTATTATTAAAACATTTCATTAAAGTACCTTAAATTTTTGAATCTTAAATGTCAAAGCAAATTTCACACTTTGTTGGGGGGAATAATATTTTAGGGAAACTATTGATTGATGTAATTTTCATTAGCTTGATGACTTCATTTTTATAAATACAGTTTTACCTTTTTAAATTGTGGGACTCCACAATAAACAGTGTTCGATCATAATGCAAGCAGGACTGTTCTCAATATTCTGAACAGGATTCCCTCCTGCTGACAAATGTTACAATTTGGGTTCTTGTGTGAAGTGAACTTGGTTTTAAAGCGTGTGAGTATTACTACAAGTCTAATTCAAGGCTTTATTTGTGGATTCTTTGAGTCATCATAAAGAGAGTTTTAATTTCAATCACAAATTTTACAGAATATTATAGTCTGGTCCTTTTTTGTATAGAGTTTACTGATTCTATAAGGAGGCAGAAAGATCAGTGCCTTTAAGTTTGTCAACTCTGTAACTAGACAAGTGATTTATCTCTTAAGGCCTCATTTCTACCTTCTGTTTGATAAAAACCTAAAAGTAGATCATCTCTGAAGCTTTAAGGGTATGATTATATGACAGTTGAGTCAAATAATATTGTCCTTGTAACTTTTAGAAGGGAAGGAAAATAGCCATCAATTTCTAAAACACTTGTGGGCATAGTAGCACACACCTGTAATCCCAGCGCTAAGGCAAGACGATTGTGACTTTAAACCTGGCCTGGGCAATTTGAGGAGACACTTCTTAAAATTAATAAACAGGCTGGTGATGCAGCTCAGTGTGGAGGCCCTGGGTTCAGTCCCCAGTACTAGAGGAAAAATAAAAATAAAATTGCCTTGTTAAAAGAAATTGTTCACAGTAATAATGTTGTAGGCCTTCTGAAATGGCAGGTCTTTTTTAAAAAAAATGCATGTGTACACTAAGTGTTTTCTGTATTTACAATGATCATTAGTGGTACAAAGATTTTATAGTCTCCCCTACATTAAAATGTATAACGTGATAGCAGGCTAGTGTGTTACATACCTAGATTCCACTTCCCACTGTATTTTATTGTTCATTTGTATTGTACTGTACTGGGTAAAATCCCTAAGAAGTACAGACAAATATTGGTTGGAGTGACTCGAGAACTTTTGAGGCAAAAAGATAAAAGTGTTAGTAGTGCATGTCTCTTTTCAATTATATCAACTGTTCCAAAGAGTTAATGAAATTACACTGCAGTCTTAGGAATGAGGTTCTTAAGTCATCCTCTCTAATATGACCTGTGCAAGTAACTTACTCTCCCTGTGCCTCAGTTTCATCAGCTGTAGCATGGAGACACTAACAGCGCTTATCTCAAAGAATTAATTTGAGGATCAAACAAATGAGTACATTTTCCACACACAGATCCATGTCTTGAATATTGCAGTCATTCATGTTAGATAATTAAAATGTGGGCAGTGATGATTGATTAAAATACATATATAACTGGGGATTTTTTTTTTTTGCCCTAGGGAAATTTCTCAAAAGGATTAATAGATAGTTTTAAGCACTTGAGAATATTATGTGATAAACTGAGTATATTAATTCCTGCCTTTAAAATAACTCAAATCTTTTCTATTTTATTCCTATGAAAAACAGTGTGGTCATAGTAGACGGACTTTCTGTTTTGTTTTTTCTTTCACTGTTTTCCATGGTCACAGACTTACTTCAGTGAAGAGCAGGTAAGAGCCTTGAGCAATTACAGACAAATGTTGGATGATAAGAGACAAGCACAGATCCAGTTGGAGTTCAGGAAGGCCGTGGAGTCTGCTGAGCAGGGGGAGCAAGGTCTATCAAGGAATGTCACGGCTCTGTGGAAATTACGTGTTGTGAGCTATGAGAGAAAAGAAAATTACTCAGGTTTGTATGCGAATGTTTTTATCAGTTTTGTTTTTAAAAATGTTACTTTTTAAAGATAATAATTGCTAGATAAATTATAATGTATATCAGAAAAAAACAAAAGAAGCTACCAATGCTCACAATCATAATAGAATCCTTAGATTTTTATTGTTGCCTGTGCTTATTTTTTAAGTAAGAATTTCACTGATTGCCAGTTCTTCTCATTGTGTTATCTTCATCTTTCTCTGAACAGTTATATTGAGTATTTGGCGACCATCATCAGATTTACATTCCCTCTTAACAGAAGGAAAGAGATACAGAATCTATCATCTTGCAGCATCCAAATCTAAAAGTCAATCTGAAAGAGCCAACGTACAGCTAACTGCAACAAAAAAAACTCAGTACCAACAACTAGCAGTACAAAACTTTTATTTGAATTTGTCAAGTTTAATAAATGTATATGACTTGATGGACTTTCCCTATACTGACCATTTTTGTTTCCTCTAGGCTTCAGATGAAATCTTATTCCAGGTTTATCACCCAAGGGAGGTCCTCTGCTTTAACAGACTGTTGAATCCAAACTTCCAGCCATCTTGTTCTGAGGTGGACCTCATAGGATTTGTTGTCTCTGTGAAAAAAATAGGTAACTCACAGTGTATTTAATTGTAGCTTTTTATTGATTCTTTTGAAAAGCATTTTTATAAAATGTCTCCCTAATGACTAGTGGGAGCTTCCAGTTGGCAAATTCACTAACTAGTGATGTTAAAATTGGCCTATTTTAATTTCTGGTTCTTAATAGTAAGCAATTCTCCATTATCTCAGGGTAACAGCTTACATCCCATTTTGTGTTACTTAATTTTAAAAATGATGGCAGCACATTAGTAACTACTGTCAAATAATTATAGTCTCAGTAAACTGAGCATTCAGACCTCCAACATGTTCAGCTCTTACTACAACGCCATGTTAATCCATCTCTTATTCTTAAAGTGACGTGGCATATTCCTCTTCCCATACTTCTTGTATATATTTTATCTCTAAACCTGTACTCTTGTTTCCCTAAGCACCACAGTGTCAGGGCCCAGTTGTTCTCCCCACTTAGGAGCAGAGCTGTCTATTTCTTGACTGTTTTGTGTGTCCTGGGAACCCCAGCCTAGACTCCCAGCTGTCCCATTCCACTTCACCCACTGTGACAGGCGTCCTCGCCGTCAAGTCCCAGAGCCTGTGTGCCCTCTGCTCCTTCCACCGCCAGCCACATCGGTGGCCCTCTTGGCGCCTTCAGGTCCCTTGTCACATGTAGCTTTGTCAGAGGCTCTTCCCTGTCTGGTCCCCAGCCCGGTGCTCTTTCTCCTCTTTGCCCTGCTCCATTTTCTCCGTAGCATTCCTCACCTCTCGGCACCTGAGGCTATTTCTCTCTTCTTTCCCAAAATGATAATCTGTGTGAGGGCAGGGACTTCATTAATGCCATATCCCCAGCTCTTGAAACATCATACAGTACACACTTGGGTGTTCAGTATTTGCTGAACTTCCTGTTTACTAACGTCCTTGTTATGGTTCTTCCTTGCCTCAGTTCTTTGGCTAAAATTTATATTAATCTTTTTTTCTGAGTAGGCCTCAAATGTGCCATATTCCAGGTGGCCATCACACATTTGAAATGTTACCTTGCTGCCTTCATTCTGAGCCTGTATCGGGTTGAGTAGGATTGAACATCCTTAATCCAAAAATATGAAATACAAAATGGCCCCAAATTTGAAACTTTATGTGTGCTGACATGACTTTTCAAATAGGAAATTGTGTCCTCACCTCCTTTATGTTATGGTTGCAGTTAAACTGCAACAGTTAAACATTAACAATACATAACAATAACAGTATGACATCACCTTAAGCATACATGTGTAAACTGTATGAAACATAATGAATTTGTGTTTAGACTTGGATCTCCTCACTGAGATGCTTATGTATATGCAGATGTTCTAATGTCTAAAAAACCTGGTCTCGAGAAGAAATTGTTCTAGTAAGGGTCAGTCTGGGGCTGACCTCATTTTCCCTCATTTACATGATTTTCTTTTTATGTAGGGAATGCCTAAAGATTTATCTTCTGAGGTCCAAATGAAGTTAATGTGTTAGTAATATGTATGCTCTTTTAATCTGCAGATTCAATGCTTTCAGTATTTCCAGGAAATGCATTATATCTCTGAGCATATCTACTGTTCATTTATGAGGATCCTGCTCCAAGCATACCAGTTAGCTTACGTTGCTTTATTTTCATGTTTGCCTTTATCTGACTGCTTCTACTTCTTTTTTCCATCTTCATTTACTAGGATTATATCCAGCCTTTATGTCCTTAATTTTATTTTCTGCAGTGCACTACATATGTCTTATTCCTTATTAAATTTCATATGTATCTGTTCCATTCTGAAGATGTGTTAATGTGTTTCTTTGGTCTTGTAATATCCTTTTTACATTTTGCAGAGCTATTTATCATCTCATATTCAGGCTTTTTAGTGACTGCTGTTATTAAGTCAGTAGTTTGAATCCATTGTGAATTTAGGAATTTTCTATTGACCTTTTTATCTTTTTTTTTTTAGTTTAAGGCTTTTTATTTGGGGATGGACATAGGAGGGGAAAGGATTGGCAACTTCTAAGTCAAACAGTAAGAAAGTGATAGCTATTAAAGAGAGAGATATACAGAGAAGAGACAGAAGGCTCGTCAAAAGACACAGAGCTGAGGGCCGGAGATTTAGCTCAGTGGTTCCCGCGCCTGCCTTGCAAGCCCAAGGTCCTGAGTTCGATCCGGTAACCACATAACAATGCTGGGTGTGGTGACTCACGCCCACCAGCAATCAATACCACATACCACAGCACCGGGCATGGTGGCTCACACCTGTAATCCCAGCACTCGGGAGGCAGAGGCAAGAGGATTGCTGAGTGGGAGGCTTGCCTGGGCTACATAGTGAGCTGAGGGCCATCCTGAATTACAAAGCAATACCCTGTCTCAAAAAAAAAGAAATCTAGCCAGGCATGGTGGCTCACACCTATAATCCCAGCACCCGGGAGGCAGAGACAGGAGGATTGCTGAGTTCGAGGCTTGCCTGGGCTGCATAGTGAGCTCAGGGCCAGCCTGAACTACAGAGCGAGACCCTGTCTCAAAAAAAAAAAAAAAAGACACAGAGCTCAGCCCATAAAAAAATAAGTCAGTTTATATATCATGTTACCCATTCTGCATTCTCAATATGGAATTCAGAATACCACAACTAAATATTTCTACAGAAAAATGAACCTTACAACAAATGTATTTTGCTGTCGTGGATTATCCTACATACCACTTCATATAAAATTTTCTCTAATAGCTATCACTTTCTTACTGTTTGACTTAAAAGTTGCCAATCCTTTCCCCTCCTGTGCTCCAAGCATACCAGTTAGCTTATGTTGCTTTATTTTCATGTTTGCCTTTATCTGACTATTTCTTTTTTTCCATCTTCATTTACTAGGATTATATATAGCCTTTATGTCCTTAATTTTATTTTCTGCAGTGCACTGCATGTCTTATTCCTTATTAAATTTCATATGTATCTGTTCCATTCTGTGTCTGTCTCTGGGTCTATGTTCCTCACCCCCTCCCTCCCTCCTTTTCTCCTTCTTTTTCTCCCTTTCCTCCTCCCTCTCGCTTATCTCTCTTTGATGCTCTACTACAGACTATACCTCTTGGCCCCCCACCCTTTTTCTTTTTCTTTATATGTTTTGTTTTATTAATGTGTTTTACTGCGTTAAAGATTTATACTGCTGCCTTGTTGCCTTACTGTTCAGTATGCTCTTGATACTGATGTAACTCCCTTTGTACACCTTTTTGTTACGGGGCGTGGACGGCTTTTATCCATTTATTCAGTCAGTACTTATCGAATGACTGTTACGTGCCAGGCACTGTTCTATTGCTAGGTGTGTAAGCAATGAACAGAACAGTTAAGAACCCGTGTCCTCATGGAGCTAACATTATGGCATAAGGGAGGGACTACTACAAACCTGTACTGTGAGCACTAGGGGAAGAGGCTATTAGGAAAGAGGTGTCAGAGGACAGACAAAGGAATTTTACTCTAGACATGGGGAAAGATGTCACTGAGAGTTGTGTTGGGGTTTTTTGTTGGTTTGGAGGGTATTATTTTGTTGTTTGGTTTGAGACAGGGTCTCACTTTGTAGTTCAGGCTGGCCCTGAGCTCACTATGAAGCCCAGGCAAGCCTTGAACTCAGCAATCCTCCTGCCTCTGCCTCCTGAGTGCTGGGATTACAGGCATGAGTCACCATGCCCAAGACTGTGGTGTGTGGCTACCAGGGATCAAACTCGTGATCTCTGCCTAGAACCACTGAGCTAAATCCCCAGCCCAACTGAGAGTTTTATATTTAATGTGACTTCAAGGAATTTAAGGACCGTGTCATATGGCATCTGGGGAAGAACGTCCAGACAGTTACAAAGGCCATGGTACAGCAGAAGTGTGCCTACTGCCAGAGACAGCCTCAAGAGAGGCTATGAAGGGCCAGGGCATGGGAGGTCCTTGTCAGACTTTAACTTTCCTGGGAGAGTGATAGAAAGTCACAGGAAATTCCAAGTAGAGAGGGAGCAGAGTCTTAACAGATTTTCACAGGATCACTAAGACTGTTAGGTTGAGAAAATTTTGCTGGAGAGGTGAGGGTGCAAAGAAGGAAACCAGTTAGAGACTAGTACAAGAAATGATGCAAGGATATGAGGCAACCAGACAAAAGCAATAGAAATGGCAGGAAATAGGCCAGTCTGGTTTTACTCTGAAGGCAGAAGCACAGCGCAGGATGGTCTGTGCATCTGGGAACATGGCGTTCCCGTCTACTAAGAAGGACAGGCTCTGTCAAAAAGCAGATTTGCAGGGGAACTCAGGACTTCTATTTGAGATACTAAGTTTTAGGTGCTTTTTGGCCGTGTAAGTAGAGTTGACTACTTGATGGTTGTATAGGACTTTGTTCAAGGGATGATCTGGACTAAAGACAGAAACTTGGAAGTCTTCAACATCTGGGTGGTATTGAAGTCATGGTCTCAGATCACTCGAGTATGGAGTGGAGAAGAGAGCCCAGGCCTGATTCAAGCACCGTAAAGCTTAGAGGCCGGGGGCTGAAGGAGCCAGTGACAGAAACAGAAATGGACAGAGAGGAAGGAGGAGTACTGAGGTGAGTGTGCTAGGTTGGAAGGAAGGAGAAGAAAGAGTTGTCTTGTGTGAGAGTGATCAAGCCTGGGAGATGCTGTCTGACGGGACTGATGGTAAGGTGAGGACTAAGAATTGGTCACTGGCTTTAGCCCCGTGGAGGAAGCCTTTGGAGGGAGTGATGGTAGTCAGTGAAATGGAACAAGACGAACAGAGAGGAACATAGACAATGAATGTGGGCACTTCCCAGGGAGCAAAATGAAGCAGTAGCTAGAGTTTGTTTTGTAAGGTGAAAGTGTTAACAGCATACTGTTGAGATACCCCATGGTGGGAAAGTCTAGTATAGAGGGTAGAATTCATATTCTAGATCATTTTCCCCAGTTCACTGAGTAACTAACCCTGTATACGAATTTAGATTCTAGGCATTCCTCATTTGCAGGTTTTTACTTTCCTTTTTTAAAAGGAAGTAAACGATGTTGCAGGGTGCAGGGTAGAGGAAAGAAATTATAGTAGGAAGTTTCAAAGTGTCTGTACACCAGAGTCACCGAGGTTTAATCATGATGCTTCTCAGTTTAAGTCTTCAGTGGATCTCTGTGCCTTGGAAAATGAAACGCAAGCTCTCTCATATGCCTAAAAACTCTTCAACTTCCTCTCTTAATTAAACCACCACCCCATATACCTCCACTGAAATGTACCGTTTTACCCTGACATTTAATGCTTTCCACCTTTCAAGTGTTCTTCACTTTACTTAGAGCAACTTTGTTCTCCCTCTTAAGAGTGAGGTATTTTCCCCACTATTCCTCTCTAATCAGATAACGTAGCCCGGTGAGTGCTTCCTTTTGGCAGCTTTTATTCAGTTTACATTTGACTGTTCTGGTTCTCACCACACGGTTCGTGGTCCTGCCTCTGCCTTTCTAAGCCTCCCCTCCCAACACCAGCAAGATGGTGACCTCTTGGAGGACAGAGACTATTGTAATTTCTTTCTGTCTCCATGTCTTACATAGTAGGGTGGGGCAGAGGGTTTTGAGAATCTCCGTTGTAGGGGAATAATATAATCAAATTTTGAATATAATTAGAGGCATATTCCAACATTAGGAAGTTGAATGTGTTTGAGAAATTTATATCCCAAAAGCCATATTTGATATTTAAAATTAATATCCATTAAATAAATCCACTTATAAATTGGAAGAAAACGAAAGGATAAACCATCATTTGCAACAAGACAAACAAATTATTTTCTGAGTATGATAGTTCATTCCTATCATTCACTGGGAGCACATAATAGTCAAAGTGCTAGAAACAAGAATTATAAATAATAAGACTGAACATTTAGGGCCTAGCCCAACCTAACTTTTCCTTATCTCAGTACTGTTATAGCATATGTAGCAGCCTCTACCTGTTTCTAGCATTAGAATTTCATAACATTTTATTTTTAGACATTCAAAAAGTAGCACATAGTACAATTCCCAAATATTCTTCATCCAGCTTTCTCTAGTATTATCCTGCACAACTGTTGTACAGTTTTTAGAATCAGAAAGTTGATATTGGTACAGTGTTTTTGCCCATACCAGGGATAGCAACCCTATGGCATGCATGCCACATAGGGCTACTCGTTATTGGAAGCTCTTAAAGCTTTGCATCACTGTCCTATACTGTATGTTTGTTTAAATTTGTGTGGTTGGTTGGTTCTTCTGGGGAGCAGAAGTACTTGGGATTGAAGCCAGGCTCTTAGATGTGCCAGGCAAGAGTACTACCCTGAATCTTGTCCCTAGGTCCTACGTTTGAAGTTTCTTGGTGTTTTTTTGTTTTGTTTTGTTTGAGATGGGGTCTTGCCTTTTAGTTCAGGCTGGCTCTGATCTCACTATGTAGCTCAGGCAAGCCTCAAACTCAGCAATCCTCCTGCCTCTGCCTCCTGAGTGTTGGGATTAAAAGCATGAGCCACCATGCCCAGCACTGTGGTATATGGTACTGATTGCTGGTGGGCGTGAGTCACCATGCCCACCGAACCATAGTACAATTTGGGAATTGTACTATGTGCCACTTTTTGAATGTCTAAAAATAAAATGTTATGAAATTCTAATGCTAGAAACAGGTAGAGGCTGCTACATATGCTATAACAACCTTTGCGCTTGCTAGGCAGGCACCAGAACCACTGAACTAAACCTCCAGCCCTTGAAGTTTTTTATACCCTTTCCCCTTTTTGTTTCAGGTTCCTAAACAGGATCCCACATTGCATTTACACATTATTTGTCAATAATCTCCACCAGTCTAACAGATCTTCAGTTGCCTATTGCTTTTCATGACTGTGAGGCTTTTAAGTGGGTTGATCATTATCTTGGAACATTTCCCTCTCAAGTTGGGTGTCTTTTTCTCATGGATAGAACAAGTGATGCCCTTTGGGCAAGATGGCTGTCAAAATGATGCTGTGTCCTTCATTCATCAGGTCAAAGGGATGTAATGTTGCTGTTTCTTACTATCGATACAGTGGCCAAGTGGTTACGGTGCTGTCTTCCAGGTTCACTCCTATGTAATAACTGCCATTCTTTTTGTAGTTAATAAAATACCTTGAGAGAAAGAGACTATAAAAATCCCATTCACTATACCTATTAGGTTTTTTTCTTTTTTTTGCTTTTTTTTTTTGGAGACAGGGTCTCGCTTTGTAGTTCAGGCTGGCCCTGAGCTCACTATGGTGCCCAGGCAAGCTGCCGCGAACTCAGCAATCCTCCTGTCCCTGCCTCCCGAGTGCTGGGATGACAGGCGTGAGCCACCACGTCTGGCATTGTGGTATGCGGTGTTGATTGCTGGTGGGCATCTCTCCACGCCCAGCATTATATGTGGTTACCGGGGATCGAACTCAGGACCTTGCGCTTGCGAGGCAGGCGCCGGAACCACTGAGCTAACCCTCCGGCCCCCTATTACTTTTAATATCCTTCAGTTGATGTTGCTTGCAATAATTTTTACTGTAGTGTTTTTCTACTAATGATTTTTTTCCCTCATTTATTCTACATGAATTGGAATTGTGCAAGGAAGTACTCTTTTTCTCTAGCTTACTTATTCAACTACTTACATCATTATGGATTTAGAAATATTCTGTTCTGTGGATTAAAATCCACTCCCTTAATTATGCTCACACAGCTCCTGCTTTGGGTATCGGAGCCTTACAAGTTGACACTTGTTTCAGCCTCTGCTTTTTGAGGACTTCCTTCTCAGTCAGCACAAGATGTTCCACATTCATCTTTTGTTCATCTATGTTCCCTGCTATAGTCCTGGGGTCAGCTGTTTCTCTAAGGAGTTTTGGTTCCTTTTTTAGCAGAATGTGATATTTAAAATCAAAGTCTGTCAGTGTTTGTAAGAGTCAGTGCAATACAAAAGGATGTATTAGAGCAGCATCACTTCCTCCTCAACACGGCTACTCCAATTTTATCCTCCCTTTTCCCCACCATACCCTGCCCCTTTAGTGTCTAGTTTGGGCTGCTTCTGTTACTTTTGCACAAATAAAAAGATACATATTTTCTCATATTTCTTTGCCTGAAAGGTAACGTACTCTAGCCTTTTATGCTAGAGTATTTTTCACTTAATACAATGTTTTGGAAGTAAGTGTAGCTGCCTACTATACATTGTGTGTGTGTAGATGTGTATGTATATTTCATTATTGTTGGAAATATATCTTCAGAGTAAAATACTAGCTAGCATCAGGGTTGCTGGGTGGAAAGGTCATCTATGTCACTTAGCAAGGCACTGCCAAATTTTTTTCTAGAAAGACTGCAGATTCTTGTGCCTTCAGTGTTGAGTACATCTGTATCACTACAACCTCAGTAACAAAACATGTTTGAATTAAAATTTACCACCTTAAGCAACAGATCATTTTGGTAATCCTGGGTTTTTTCTCAATTCAGTTATTTTGATTTATTTTTACTATTTGTAATTATTAAAATAAGAATATTAGCAGTCTCACGTTTTTAAATTTATCTAATGATGATTTTCTTTTCATTCTAGGTCTTGCTCCACTGGTCTATTTGACAGATGAATGCCATAATTTTTTGGCAATAAAGTTTTGGGTAGGTCTTAATGAAGATATTATTAAACCTCACATGCTGATTGCTGCAAGCAACCTCCAGTGGCGACCAGAATCCAAATGTGAAATTCCTACTTTATTTGCTGGAGAGTTTTCCGTGTTTTCTGCCAGTCCAAAAGAGGGCCACTTTCAAGAGAGATTCAACAAAATGAAGAGTATAGAGGTAAAACTGATTTTCATCATCATGACATATTTTGGAATTTTCCTACTTTGACAGTCCTGTATCAAGAAATGGCATAAGTTGAATAGTTGGGGTAGTAGGTAAGGTGAAGTTTCATCCTAGAGTAATTGCCCCAGAAGAAATAAGAGAATAAGGGAATGATAGCTACCAGACGAAAAGAATGACTTGAAGGGAACTGAGTTAAAAAAAAATTATGACTGGGCCAGAGATTTAGCTGAGTGGTTCCGACATGTGCCTAGCAAGGGCAAGGTCCCTGGTTCCATCCCTGGTAACAACAGACAGCAGTACCCGGCATGGTGACTCGCACCCACTGGCAATCAGTACCACATACCACAATTGCTGGGCTTGGTGGCTCAAGTCTAATCCCAGCACTCGGGAGGCAGAGACAGGAGGATTGCTGAGTTCAAGGCTTGCCTGGGCTACATAGTGAGCTCAGGGCCAGCCTGAACTACAAAGCGAGACCCTGTCTCAAAAAAAAAAATTATGAGAAGGCTCTTCTGATATACCGTAGAGGAGAACTGGAAATTGAAACGATAACGTGAGTTACCTGTGGTTCCCAGCAGTTGGCAGGGTGATTAGGTAATAATATGTAAGCTGCTAGTTTACATTTACACTGTAATATACAGTTTTTGCCTCTTTCCTTTGAATGAAGATAATTAATAATCTCAAATAGGAAACACTAAAATTACTTCTCTCAGATTACACATACACATTTTTCTATGTATATATGTTTGCATCTCAGGTTTTGAAAATTTTACAAAATACTCTCAGGTATGAGATTATGCCATTGTTAAGTTGCTGGTATTTGACCAGTATCATGTACTTTTTAATGGTATACCATTTGAGTTAGTGCTTGGTACAAATGTGAGGTACATGAGGCAGTTCTTTGATTTTAATGCCCTACAGCGCACTCTATGGACATGGTGGTTTCCAGCTGTTAAACGGTAGATGGAACCAGAACATAAGCCTCAGTCTTATAGCTCAAAATCTGGTATCATGATAACCATGCTGATTGAACCAGCTGGCTAGGGAGATCTCTTACATCTCTTTCTTTCATGTACATATATATATATATATTCCCTCCTAAGTACCTTCTTCCTCTATCTAGTTTCTCCCAAACTTGTGGTATTGGTTTTGCTTTTTTGCATTTGCATATTTCATAGTTGCTATTAACTTTCAGATGTCTCATTTGTTCTGGTCTGAATGTTGTAGTTCTTGAAGTATTTCTAAAAACAGATATGTGGTTACAACTTACAAAACACGTTTTCCAATTTATTTTCTTAGAATAGTGACATATTTTGCAATGATGCAGAAAAGAAGCTCATACATTTACTTGATGTTAATGATCCCACGTGGTCCATCCCGTCTAAAGACTGTACTTCAGAGCCACACACTGCTCAGGCAGTCCTTGGTGTAGGAAACAAGTGTCTGGTAAGTTAATATGATTCTAAGGAATAGTACATAGAGCAGAAGCAAGTCTCATTAATAGTAAACGTGGTACAATGTAATAAACAATTAGAAAGGATGACTTACCTAGCTACTACAGGTGTAGGCTGCTGGAAAACTATCTCGTTTATTAAAGCAAGAATGTAAGTCTTCAGGGATGCACTTTATAACAAGTGCTGTCACTTTTAACATTCTAAGTACATAGGATTGAAAAAGGCTTTCTTCTTTTTTCTCAAAGAGCTATCCCATTCCATTGGGGTTGACTCTAAGCTTAGCTTTACTCATTAAATCACAGAAGATACAAATCAAATTCAAGTCTCTGACACTGGCTAAATAGCTAACACTTGGTGAGTATAGCTATTTTAACTTTTATTCTCACAACATCCCTAGGAGATGAAAGCTGTTATTACCTATCATAAAGAAACTGGTATAAAGAGGTTAAACAATTACCTTACTTGGTGTAGTTCACCTGGAGGATTGTCCTGAGTTCAAGGCCAGGCTCAACTACATAGCAACACCCCGTCTCAAAAAACAAGAACAAAAAAATTTTTTACCTACACTTTTTTACAGAGCTAAAAAAAATAGGTATATGTTCCTAAGATAGTTTTAAAATGCCTCTTTTTGTTTTTGACTGTTATTTTTCATCTTTTTGTATCATTTGTGTACCCTCTTATGCAAAATTATTTCCTTCTGAAGGGAATACTAACGAATATTTCTGGAAATCATCTAATTTTTTAGCAGTTGGATGAATGTGGTATTTGTGTATTCTTAGTGAAAGATTAATTTGATACTGCTTTCTACACTACTACATAATTATGATAGGTTTCTTTTTACTTGTTTTAATAGATGTCTTCTCCTAGTAGTGAAATAAATTATCAGAGTCCTTTATCACTTTGTTCACCAAAAGGAAGGTCTGTGTCCACACCCGTAGCAGCCAAAATAACTTCAAAGTCTTGTGAAGGAGAGAAAGCAATGAGTGACCCAAAAAATTCCAGGAAGAGAAGAGCCCTGGACTTTCTGAGCCGAGTGCCTTTGCCTCCCCCTGTGAGTCCCATCTGCACATTTGTTTCCCCCGCTGCACAGAAGGCATTTCAACCACCACGGGTTTGTGGCACCAAATACGAAACACCTATTAAAAAAAAGGAATTGAATTTTCCTCAGATGACTCCACTTGAAAAACCTAGTGAAGTTTCTCTTTTGGAAAGCAATTCAATAGCTGATGAAGAACTTGCAATGATAAGTACCCAAGCCCTCCTCTGTGGTTCTGCAGGAGAAAATCAACTTCCATCTGTCAGTGAGTCCACTGGGACTATTCCTTCCAGTTCAGGAGACTCTATTGGACAGAAAAGTCATTACACAGAGAATTTGCAAGACAGCACAGAGGAATGTTAAGAGCAACATGCAGGACAGAAGTACAATAAAGGATGTGTCCAAGAGATTGCAAAGGCGACCGCCACGTAAAGAACAATACTCTTAACCTTTCCAGTTGTGTTAGTTTCAAACTACGTAAGAGTATTTGCATAACAAGAAAGGCATGACCAAATTTCACAGTTGCCTTTCTGCATAACACAATTATTTGCTTGATTCTGTTTTCAATTGTATGTCTTACAATTGTATATGTAATAACTAATCAAAAAATTCATTTAAATCTTTAATTGGATTTGATCACATTTTATAAGTAAACATAACCTTTTAAATTATGTAATTGACTAATTAAAACAAAATTTCTAAATGCAGCTATTTTGACTCAGGTAATTCCACTTAGTTCCGATTTTAGTAGTTTTTTTAGGGGTAACTTACAATGAAAGTTATCTTAAGTGCATGTATTAGTTTCTGCTATAGTTCCATTTTGTGCAAACAATCCAAATGAAGAAAGATATGACGGTGGAGTTTTCTTCTGGCCAATGCCTTATCTGAAAGTCAGCATGATACCAAAAAATAGAACCCTGGGCTGGAGATTTAGCCCAGTGGTTCTGGCACCTGCCTAGCAAGCTCAAGGTCCCTGGTTCAGTCCCCCATAACCACATACAATACCAGGTGTGGTGACTCACACCCACCAGCAATCAGTACCACACACCACAGTGCTAGGCATGGGGCTTCACACCTGTAATCCCAGCACTTGGTAGGCAGAGGTGGTAGTATTGCTGAGTTTTGAGGCTTGCCTGGCCAGCCTGAACTACAAAGTTAAAACCAGATTTTATTGGTAATTTTTAAAAGCAAACTAGTCATCCAGACTGGAACTTCAGAAACTCTCGCTTTCAAGTTGATTTTGATTTACCTGCTTTGTCTTAGCAGTATCACAGAGGGCCTAGAATGTACTGCCTGTTAAACCTACCACCAAATCAAAGTAACATTTGTTAGTCTTTTTTTTATAATAAAGTTCTAATGAGGAGCTACATAATAAATGAGGCAGTTCTAAAAACATGTTTTGATATATCTTAAATGTATATATAATATTATGTATTCAGATCTATTTATAAACACATTTCAAACCCATAAATCCTTTATGGAAGACAAGAGTCATAGTGCGTAGTTGAGAGTGATTTCAAACTTGCAGTGATCCTCCTGCCTCAGCCTCCTGAGTGCTGAGTTTACAGGCATGTAACAGCGAGCCCAGCTAGAATAAATCCTTTTGAAAATCAGTTTGTGAAGTTCGGCATGGTAGTGCACACCTGTAATCCTGGCAATATGAGAAGCTGAGTCAGCAGGATTACAAATTGATGCCCACCCTGCTCAATTTAGTGGTTTGGTGAGATCCTGTCTCTAAATAAAGTATAAAAAAGGGCTGGAGATTATAGCTCATTGGGAAGCCCCTGGGTTCAATCCATAGTACCAATTTCAAACAAATACTAACTTGTGGGCTGGTGTTGTAGCTCAGAGTATCTACACCACATCAAAAAAAAGTTTACTCTTAACGGTGATCCATGAATGATCTCGCTTCTAAAAATCTGGGATAGGGACATAGCTTGGTAGCATCACACCTGCCTGCAACCACAAGGTTCTGAGTTCAGTCCCCAGTACCAAGAAATAAATCAAATAAAAATCATTAACATAGTGATTCTGCTGCAACTTCCATTCATGAAACAATATGGCCTTCATATCCTAATCATTCTCCCAGCGTCCCACTCTTCAAGGGCAAGTAAAACTGGAGTCCCATACAAGCAGGAAGAGTTCCATTTTTAAAGATCTTACCTTTTCTTTTTTGAATCCTAGAAAACACTGCTCTTAGCTCCTCTGTTCTCTTTCTCATTCGGGCCACCCATTGTAGAGATATCTAAAGCACACACTCCCTTTTATGAATTATAAATAACATCCAAACTCCATGAACAAAGTAGAAAGCCTGAGTATGTGTGCATTACCCTCCCAGAAGTGACAATTTCTTACAAAGCTGTCATTGTATACTGCATGATAAGAATAAGGGATAAAGTTTGTGCTCTGTATTCAACAATCACATAATGAGAGCACATCGTGTTTACAAAGTACTGACAAGCTCTATGAGGAATGCAGACAGTAACCCGAGGGAGTGCAAGTCAGTGTGCAGGGTGTTCAAAAGACAATCCAGGGCCGGAGGGTTAGCTCAGTGGTTCCGGCGCCTGCCTCGCAAGCGCAAGGTCCTGAGTTCGACCCCCGGTAACCACATGTAATGCTGGCCGTGGAGACATGCCCACCAACAATCAACACCGCATACCACAATGCCAGACGTGGTGGCTCACGCCTGTAGTCCCAGCACTCGGGAGGCAGAGACAGGAGGATTGCTGAGTTCACGGCGGCTTGCCTGGGCACCATAGTGAGCTCAGGGCCAGCCTGAACTACAAAGCAAGACCCTGTCTCAAAAAGCAAAAAAAAAAAAGAATCCAAAGCAGAAGCCATGAGAGTTGAAAACCAGATCATTCTGGGTGGGATAAAGTTGGTGCCATTTAGCTTCCAGACCGAATATTTCTGAGGTCATCTAGAAAAAGATGAGACATATGTGGGCCAGGAGACTTTCAGAGCTGCACAGAGGCTCAGCATCCAGAGCCTGGAGCCCTCTGCGATGGTTACCTCCTGCGGCCCAGAGAACCAGCCAGCCAAACCCTTTGCATACTCCTGTGGACTTGAAGGGCTCCTTGGATGCCTCTCTCTCCTAACATATTTGCCATCCTGTCTCAGCTGGTTACTCCATTACCTGTGCCTGGAAGGTAGGAGTCTTATTAAGTAAATTGTTATTACAGGATTACTGTGTGTTCTACTTAAACACAGAATTTTTTAAAACCTGTAACAACAGCTTAGGTCATTAAAATATATTTTATATCTGTTCACCAAGCTTTGATACCAATTTTTTAAATGTTAATGAAAAATTACAAATGCATTGCTGGTAGTCATCAAGATGTTAAGTAGATTTCTACAATGTTAATGGAATGTTAAAATAGTCTTTTTGAGGCAGGGTCTCACTGTAGTCCAGGCTGGCCTCAAACTCATAGTGATTTTCCTGCCTTAGCCTCCCAAGTGCTGGGATTAACTCTCTTATGTGCACAAATGTATATAAACAAGGAAATATCAAGTTGCTTTTATCTTTACATTTACACCTGTTAGCTAACAAATAAGCTTATAGAAAAAGTGGTCATCATATGATTGAATTCCTGTGATTTAGGTAGATTTATTGAACCAAAAAATTCAATGACAGATCCATATAAATGCAACACCATATACAATTTGTAATAACCATAAAAGCACCGTTATATGAGACACTTAAAATAATTCACAGAATATTAGAAAAGCTGTTTGTCAACAGTAAATAGACCATACAGCCTATGGTCTTGTCCATCATGGTCACACACCACATTAATCTGATCTTAAGTGCTGGAATTTCATCTGGATTCACATAAGACACATTCCAAGGTTGTGGTAGAAGTTTATTGTCTCAAATGATGCCACAGAAAACACCAAGACTGCTCATCTGCCGTAAGCATGGCTCTCTTTACACTGTCATGTGATCTGTATCCCAGGCTGCTCAATTCCTTGCACACCCAAATATTTTGGGTCCAAGTAATGTACATTTATAGGCATAATTTTTAAAATGCTTTATTGTTCCTGTTAAAATCGATGTTTTAAGAAGGCAGGGTAATTTTATTTACACAATTAGACAACAGACAAAAGTTGGTTTTAATCCTGTTGAATAAAGTAGTTAAACACAAAGCATGACAAATAATGACACTGATTTTCCTAAGACACTCGTGTAGCAATCAAGGTTCCACAGGTACTTTAACAGTAACTGATCCTTAAAAGAAGGGAGTAACTAACTTCCCAAAGCGTCCCCTTAGAAGAACAGCATTCCTGTACAAGTAAAATGTGGCTAGCGCCCGTGTTAAAGGAAAGTCAGTGTCATTACTCACGTGTCTCACATTTTTGGCTACACAGATTATCAAGTAGCGATGGACTAAAAACATTTTCAGCCTCTTGCTTCCCCCTACCTTTCTCACTTTCCTGGTGGAGATGTTTTTGAAAAGATCAATGGATTAGTAACATGGCATTGACATTTAATTATAAACTCTTGTGTATGAACCTATGGACTCATTATGTTCTTAGATTTCAGTTTAAAATCACTTCTTCCCCTAGAGAAAGACTTTAATCAAAGCTGCAGAAGGACCAGTGTCAGCCCACGCACACAGGCACACGTTAACAAGTTCTGGTTGTTGGTAATGAATATAGTGATCTCTCCGCAGAAAGTTGGGGTTTCGCTATGTACACTGGAATCAAAGCTCTGCTAAAACTGAACAAATGACAAATACCAAAAGTTGAAGTAAAAAGTGATTTAGGAAAATTCCGAATGGCTGTAAGGTAGGCCTCTAATATCCATGGTGACAGCCGCCCCTTCTGCCAAAGGAACTCTCATTCGCAAAGCTGCCATGAGCCCTCCGGTTCGGAAACTCTGCGTAGGAATTCCAGTATCCTGCACCACTGGAAGGTGATGCGTTATTCCTGTCCTGGTTTCTGTTCATTCTGCTTGGCTTTTCTGCATGGAGTACACTGTGAAAGGTAACATTATGTTCATACCGTTCTTTCATTCGATGTATTTTTTCTCTTGGAACTCCATGAATGTTTCTTCTATGTAGGAAAAAAGAACATTCAGGTAAGAGAGAAATATCAAAGTGCTTTACTTATTGCACTGCATAAATATCACACACTATATCCTCAGGACATAACTAGTGAAAGCGTATCTTGCTATTCTGGTATCTTTTAGCCCCTGTTCCTGTTATTCATGCTGCCCTGCATACCTTCAAACTGCCTTTAAGCTAGCTTCAGAAATGCTTTGCTTGTGGTAATCTCAATTATGTGCTTCAAAACACGAAAGAGCACCATGAGACTTTTAAAATTCATGTGTTTGGTTGTTAATACCATGCATATATCTATCATCACTTCAGGCCTATCGGTCCCTGCAACTATTAAGAGATACTTACTAAAATGATCTTAAATTGAGACGAATATAGTTAGAAATGTATTTACCACAGATTCTTACTATAAAATGGAGTCTGTGAACTCAAGGATATAACAACTACCCCAGGCAGTTCTGATGGGGGATCCACAGAGCCCCATTAAAGACACTGCCTGACCATAATGATGCCCTCAACTCCTGAAAAGTAAGTTCTGGACTCGCTGATTAAGTCACTGACATTAACAACAGATAACAGAGACTGTCACAACTCATGCACTCAAAACCAAGTTAGTATTATTTGGACATTTGTTGCTTTATAAATTAGCAGCATCTAAACCATAAACAAACCACATACTGTTCAACATCTAAAGATCTTTATTTAGTCTAAATGCAAAAACACCATTGACATGTGCAGTCCCATGCAGAGGAAAGTGCTTTTAGATGTTCATTAATGAAGAAGCAATTTAGCAGAATGTTAAATGTGTCCTTTTAAGGGACCAAGTTCAAGCTGAGATTTAGCATTTAGCATTATATTAGAAAACTGACCCAAAACTAAAGTCTTCACATTAAGAATTTCAAAGTTATCAATTTCCAAAAATTACCATTTCTGGCCTGAAAACTACCAGTCCATTTCCAGCCTGAAAAGATTCTTTTGTTCGGTCTGAAATACCTGAAAACAGCAGGATACATAATGAGGAACTAGAAAAACAAAGAAGTACCTTGCTAACTCTTGAACGTTGAATTTCCAGCGAGTGTCAGGTTCTCGGAATATAACTTCATAGTTATTTTCAAGTGCCTGATTTTTCAAAAGTACATAAAACATTGAAGACACAGTATGTATGTTTGGGAATGTTTACGCTGCCATTTAACATTTACTACAAAGCTTTCCTAAAATTCCTCGTTTTACCAGTAATCCAGTGCCTTAATTTATCTTAATGCAGTTAGTTCTTTCCCATACTTCGCAACTCTCAGATTATAACTCACAAGGTTAAGTTTTGGTCAGTTTATCCAGCATGTAGAAATTGAACATCTGTAAAAGTAGATTACTGATCTAGTTTAAAATGTCCCAAACAAGTGCGAGCAACAAACTCTTGAGTTTTCAAAGTCATTTATATGCTTATTGTAAATTTACTTCTGTCAAATGCCTCGTCCTAGTCTCCAAACAGTGGTTTAGAAAAAAAGAGTGCCACAGAAACACAGGTTATGAAGTAGAAGTGATTTCCATATTTTGTATAATCATCCCTCCAGAAGTAACTCTAGCTGCCATGCAGTAGTTGACTGAAAATACTGCACCCCGTTCCCTTGAGTTTACAATCCCCAAACATCCAACAATTCTTTATATCCGTAAATGGAACCCTGCTTTATCTCAGGCTAAACTTCCTATTGCTACTGTTGCTTATTGTGATAAAAAATACAGAATGAAAAGAGCTAAGTAAAAGATTTTCTCATAAGTGAATAACTAAGTTCTGGTATACTGTTACACAGGATGATTAGAGTTGACATTGTATCAAAAGAAATCAAAATAGCTAGAAGAGAATTTTTTGAATGTTATTACAAAGAAATGAAACATACTTGAATGATCATTACACATTGTATACATTACTGAAATTATTATTTGTCAATACATTTTTTATAATGTTAGATTTCCTCTTTATACTTTGGATGGGGATTTCTAATTAGAAAAGGATTCAATTGTTATATCATGAAAACATCTTTTTTCTCAGTCTAATTAATAGCTTCAAGTAGCTGAAAAACTTGAATATATCCAGAGACTGAAAAGTAAAATGCCTTCCCAAAGCCAGTGTCAGTTAATCCTTAACTTTTGTTTTGAGATGTGCATGAATTCACTTAACTCTTCATGGCAATTTTCATTTCTCATCAACATGATCTCTTGATCACGAATTGAAATAAACACAAAATTGGTGCTATTCTTATTTTCATCCCAAGTCCCACAGTCTGGGCCTAAGTACTATGGAACTGACAGAAGTACTATTAAAGAAAAAGCACACCTGTATATATGCTCTTTTTGCCCAAAATGTAAAATTGGAGGCTAAACATAGACTGCCGTGAGTCCAGTTACACTTTACAATTACCAGTGGGTTCACTTGTGGCACAGGTAGAAGCTGTCTGTTTCCTGCCCTACCCTGGGGGTGTTTTCTCCTTTCTATACCCAATAGAGAGTGGGAAGTTATTTGCATGAGACAAAATGTCTGAAAAAAAATATCCCTAAAAAAAGGCACCTAAAGTCTTACCTGGGTCCCATTTCCTTGGAGAGATGAATTACATGTATATTTTATGCTACTGCCTTCATGGGATTACAGTGGTAATCCTAAAATTATTTTTAAAGTAAAATGTTCTATTGCCCTGGAACTCCCAGATGACTGGTGCACAGGGGCTGTGACCACTCGAGTCCCCAGAGCAGCCCTGTTATAACCTGTAATCATGGTCGTGCATCACTTAGTCCAGGATTTTCCTACAAGTTTCAGCAGGACTCTGTCCAGAAAGGAACCAAGACTGAAAAGCTGTTAAGAATTCAGGCCCAGGACTGTTCACCAAGGAGAATTTAAAAATTGTACCCTGAGGTGAGATGAGCAGCTCAGCAAATTTCAGTCACTACCCGGAAGAGAAACACTAAAATACAGCTTCTGTACCTGCTCCTTTCAAGAACTACTGTTAGTAAATATGAAGTCACGGAAGACCAGAAAAGAAAGCACAAATGTTTCAACTTTCTCACAAAATGTCCATAACTGAAAATTCAGAATGATACTTCTTCCTACCATGACTGCATAGGGCTTCATTTCCCAGGCGTGGAGGTTGGTATTATCAATAATAATGGGGGATATGCCATTCCTCATTGCTTTTCTTGCTGCAACACAATTTACATAACAGTGAACAACATGCAATAATCAGCGAAGAGTGAGCGTCATCCACATTTTCTCATTTTTATTACAGAGTGTCATTACAGAATCTTACAATGCTACCTACTTTGGAACCCACGACAGCAATTATTTTCCCTAGAATCTAAAGAGGTTATGCTATGCCAGTCTGCTTGGGTGGGAAGAGTCATAGAACTTTTGATTAAACTTGTTCTATAGAAGTTACTCATTTTGAAGTAACTAAAATCTATGTGCACAACAGGGTCTCACAGGATTTTGGAAAAGGATTCATCACCTCTTTTCTGGTTCCATTCATGAGCTTCCTCCAGGAAGTCAGGATTGAACTCATAGGCACCATCTTCCCTGGCGAAAAAATCATCCGTGCTGAAAATCACAGCCATGGGAAAGTCATGCTGCAATTGTCTGCAAAGTAGAGAAATGAAAGAGTGATTTTTTAAAATTACATGTACAGTCATGGTAGAAAATTTCCTTCCATTTCTAACACATCAGTTTACAGTTCTGAGGCCACCAGGGTTTGAGTTGTTAAGCTTCAATTTTAATAAACAAATGTTTGTCATCTCTGGAGGCAGGAGGGGTTGAGAGGTGGCCGTGTGTGTGTCACGACCCTGAAGACTGAAAGGCCACAGGTCTGCAGAGCTGGCACTGGGGCGGCGCCGGGGGCGGTGACCGTCTGTCTAGCCAGTTGGCCCCTTGGACGTTCCTGTCCGAGACACGGCCGCGCTGGAGACCGCCCTCAGGCACCGTGGCCTCGCGGCAGCCTTTCTCTTCGCCCCTAGACTCTACCTGGCTGGGTCCCATTTCAGTGGAGCTCTCTTCTCTGTAAAGACCCATCTGAGAAACTAGTTGTTGCGGATGTCTGATAGGTGGACCACGGTGGTGTGTAATGTGTGTAACATACTTTAAATTGTAACAATCACCTAGACCAAAGGGAAAAAGCAAAAGAGAAGGGAAGAGGTGAACCCAGTATTCCCCGCACCTTTCTAGCACAGGACAAGGGAAAACCATGTAGTATCTCCTTTAAATCAAAACAAATCACCAAAGAGGTAGTAAGTCTAGAAACAAGACTTCAAAGAGAAGGTAAAAGGACAAAAACAGAATTAATATGTGTTATATACATGTCTTAACTCCACATGATGAGTATAATCATATAATGTAAATATGGATTAACATTAAAAAGTTTAACAAGGAGACTTTCCTTTAAATCCTTACGGTATTTGGCGTAAGGTGGGAATTATGCCAGGAGGACCAGGGGAGGCTGCTGCCCTTCCTTTCTTACCCGTAAAAGATGGTGCCAGTGAATAACAGCAGATACCACACAGCACCAGCCTGCCACAGTGAGCGCACGCCCTGCTCTCTGTCACCACGGCCCCGGCGTCACCCCAGCTTCTGATCGGGCCTGACAGCCACAGGAAGCACATGGCCAAAGGGGCACTAGGAAGATGTTTACAAGTTAAAGGGGTGGGGGAGCTTGGAGAATGACAAAGGTAAGAAAAGCAGAGAGAGCCCTGCGGTTTAACGCCCTCCCCCCCTGCCTCTCTTCGCCACCACGAATGGTCCTAACCCAGAAGGAGCGCAGTGCTGCAGCTAACAAGGGAGCGAACACCGGAGTCGTCTGCCAGCGCTGGGTTCAACGCTCAACTTGTTCACTGCCTAGTTATGGCCCTCATCTCTCGAAGCTGGCTTTCCTCACCGAAGCAGAGGTGATGATCCCTACCTACTCAGCAGAGCTAAGACTTGAAGGAGTCAGAGTAGAGGAAAACAAGGGTCAGGAACCTGACAAATACCTGCTGCTGCTGTTGTTAATAATGACGATGAAGCCACAGTCACCCAACCCATACACTTCCCATGTCGTGATGATGAGTTAGAGAATGGGGACATGAAGTATCTTTGGGGCGATGCGTTGGTCGAGAGGTGAAAGAACAAAAGGAACAAATGCCTTTGTTTTCAAAAAGGAATAAATTCACATTCCAGAAACAGTAAAGAAGCTTTGCTCAAAAAGTATCTACATCAAATACGTTTTCTTTTTTGTGGGCTGTGGTTATACACAAGGAAAAAACAATGGATGTGATATATTAACTAAAACAGTACCCTGAAACTCTATCTTGATCGCCTTATGAGAAGATATAGGTCATAAGATAATATATTCTATTACTCAAAGTTTATTAGTTAGCCTACCTATTAAATATTTACTGAGCACTTAACATATGCCAAGTATTATATGCAGTGTTAAGATACAAAAATAAAGTACTGTAGATGCTTTCAAGAATTCCCAGCCAGCCTAGGAGCCAGCTCCCTACACCGCCCTCTGCGCCCCTCTCCCAAGCTGGCATAGCATACTGAGAAAGCTGTGTGGGTACTCAGAACTGCAGGTCAGGAATAGGCTCTGATGAGGAAGGTACAGCAAAGGAAGTGACACTGAGCTGGACCTTGAGCCTTAGGAAGTTTTTTCTCTTGGAGGACAAGTTAAGAGAACGGGAAGTACAGGAAGGAAGAAGCTAATGTTCTTTGGCAGGTTAGGAGTGAAAGACTTCACAGCAAAACAGGAACAGAGTCACACTAAGGGTTAAAAGTGGCAAAATATTTGAAACACTGGTTTCAGTTCCAAGTGCCACACACTTAACGTGAAATTTGGCAAGCTGGAAGAAATCCAGAGAAGAATGACCAGTGAAATAGCACCACAAAATGTGAAATCATGTCAGAGGAAGAAAGATCATGAAAGAAATGTGGGATAGGGCTGGAGATTTAGCTCAGAGGTTCCGGGCACCTGCCTCGCAAGCACAAGGTCCTGAGTTTGATCCCGGTAACCACATACAACTGCTGGGCGTGGTGACTCATATCCACCAGCAATCAACCAGCAATCAGCACCACATTCCACAGTGCCGGGCGTGGTGGTTCAGGCCTGTAATCCCAGCACTCGGGAGGCAGAGACTGGAGGATTGCTGAGTTTGAGGCTTGCCTGGGCTACATAGTGAGCTCAGAGCCAGCCTGAACTGCAAAGCAAGACCCTGTCTCAAAAAAAAAAAAAAAAAGAAATGTGGGATATTTGTAACATGAAAGCAAGTAACAAAAGCGATTCCTGATAGCTTCCTTAGATATTGGGAAGTCTGTGTGACAGAAAAAGAACTTGTCGTGGAGTTGGCATTTTGGCTGGGCTCAGCGGGCAGTTCTGATCTTGCCTGGAGTTGATTATGCGATTATAGTCATATGACACACTGAGGGAGACAGAGGACTTAGGAAGGCTTCATCATACCCCAGACCTTTTCACAGACCACAGGACACCAAGAGGGAATGAATGGAAGCTGCTGGGCCTTCCCCACACTGTGTTGATCACAGCGAAGCCACTTTTCTGGCCTATGCTGAAGGGGCAAGAAATAGTTTTTATTTCTCAACCAAAGTGCAGCAAAGCAAATGTGACAACTTTCAGTGGACCACAGATATAGAATATAATATGTAAGAAAGAAAACATAGAAAGATGGAATGAAAAGAGAGGCTCATAGTTTCCATAATAAATGTCAAGCTGAAAAGCCCCAAGTCACAAATCTAACCTTTACCTCCAATATGAGCAATTATTATAAAGACACGTCAGAAAAAATTTAAGGATAAGAGGAAATGCATTTTGATATATATATATATCATATATATGATAAATATATGGCTTTTCTCTATGTACATTTCATATTTGTGAATACTGTAAAGTTCTAAAATTATGCCTGTCAATAATAATATTTAGTCTAAATAATGAAAATGACATTCAGAAGTGAAACAAGTGTAGTTTTATTTACCTATCTTATATATAATAAATAACTATAGAAACTGACTCCAAGATTTTTCTTTTTGGTCCATATTTGTTACTCCTTTTAAATCTGGTTTCATTTGTTTTCCTATTAAGTTCACCACTCATAGGTTTGTTTTATTTGCTAAACATTTTCAGAGTTGAATTTTCCTTTTTCATACACGTATCTTTATTCTTTATGGTTTCTACTATAGACTAAAGGTTAATACTCGTTTCCCTTAAAAAGACCGTAGAGCATAGAATAGGTATCCATTTGTATTTTATTTCAATGCTATTCTTTCTCTAGAAAACAAAACATAAAACCACTGTCTTTTTATTACACATTTTACCGTAGAATAAACATTAGATTATTTAGGACCATTATGGAGCAAGACCACTTTCTCATCACTTGCTAAGATACACCCAACAACAGGCTCCAGGATCCTAACAAACAGGCATGAAAAATACAAATGCTTTTCACCTTTATGGCACTAGTGCATTTATTTCTTTGGTCCATACAATGTTCCTGAGTGACTATCCCTTCAAAAACTTATTTTATCTTCACCTAAATGTTAAATTAGCATCAGGAGCCATAATGCCATCTTGAAAATACAGGACAATAAGTCCTCCTTTAGCTAAATACAGAATTGATTAAGGAGTCAATCTGAAGATTCTCAAACTTCAATGGAAACAATAAATAACATTCCATCAGCTTTGGAAGTGATGAGGATGACACCCTAGTTCCAGCTATCTTTGTGGTGGTCAGGAGCCTCATGAATAAGCGAAATTGAAAGAATGAAAATAAAAGGGGAAAAACAGACAGTTACTTCTACATATCCTTCACGCTGCCCAGTTTGGCCAGGTTTGCCAAAAATCACTACTAGACCTCACAACTTACCATTTTCCTGTGGTTATTTAATCATAAAGAATTATATAGATATCTCTTTAGTCACTCATTCACTAAGGGCAACATTACTACTTAATTTTGGCTTGAACCATAATTTTAACTATGGAAGTTTTCAAACATTTAAAGGTAGATAGGATACAATAATCCCTACATACAATGGCGTAGCTGCAGAAATTACCAACAGATGGCAAACTTATTTCATCTCCTTCATATTTCAATCCATGAAATATCCCGAATGCTAAAGATTTCCTGTTTGTTCTCACTAATATTTTCCTAAAGTTGGGTTTGTTTGAAGGACTCAGATAAGAGCCACGCATTATAACTGAGCACCTTGTCCCTTAAATCCTGTATTCTGGTACTCTCTCTCCTTTTAGTTTCTACCCAAGTCCCCCCAAAACAACCTTTTAATTTAAAAATGTTGAAATCTATGCAAATGGGGTGAAAAGTAGCACAATGAAGAGTTCTTATCCGTCACCTGTCACCAAATGTTAACATTTTCCACATTATTTTGCCTCTCATATTTGATGAAACATGAAAATTAGCAAACATTGTAACCCTTTTCTCTAAATTCCTTATCAAATATCTCCCAAGGATAAGAATATTCTCCTACATAATTACAGTACTGTTATCACCTCTAAGACACTTTTATTCACAAAATCATTATATTTTTTATTTTAATTTTTTATATTTCCCTGATGGCTCCCAAAATGCTTTTCATAGATTTCAAGTACTCTGTTCGGTTAAGTCTCTCTTTTAATCTAGCATTGTCTTCTTTCCCTGAGGTTCCTTGTCTGAAGTCTGGATTAGCTGGTTTGAGAATGCCCCACATTCTGGGGTTGTCTGGTTGTTTTCTCATGATTAGATCCAGGTTAAACATTTTTGGAAAGTGTACAGAGGTAAAATTTGTCTACTTCTGACTGCACATCATTCCATCGTGCTGAGTTAAGCCCATGGCTAAAAGGTACACCGACCACACCTCTCCACTCTGAAGTACACCGCTTCCTTTGTATTTTATTAAGTGATGTGTGGGTGTGCAACTGACCCCATGAAATCGTTTATTCTTCAGCAACCCTTTCCTCAACCATTTTGATATCTAATGCTCTAAACCAATTATTACATGGAGAGTTACACAATTTTGATTTTGCCATTCTGTAATTCTTCCTGTATTATTAAATGGCACTGTCTTACAATAAAGAGCTTCTTTCTCCTTCTCCTTTTCATAATCTTCGCCATTGTCATCCTTTATGACACTCAAATTCTCTTAAATTTGGCCAGTGGATATTCTTCAAAATGGCTCTTGTTATCAATGCCCATGTAAATCTATAAAGTATCATTTTTTCTCCTCTTCAATTAGCAAAAAAGTATATATTCAATGCATAAAATTTTGAAATGCAAAAGTGCAAAAGAAAAAAAAAGACTCCTGTATTACTTCAACTAAAAACAATGATTATTAAGAGCTTGGTCTTCTTTCCAGGACTGAGACAGTCACCTCTCTCCACACGGCTTTGCATTTCATCTTGTTTTGTTACATGAAAACAGGAACATAATACAACCCATAATATGCTTTTACCAAAGATTTTCACAGCAGATTATTTCCCACCTCATGAAATATTCCCCTCTAGCATTTTTCATGATATGACAACTTATGAATACACCATAATTTAACCAATGCTCTATGGATAAATTGAGTTTGTCCCATATTTTGGATTATCATCAGAATGACATTTTTTCTCAAGATGGTCAGTTAGATATTCTTTTGTGTCCTTTTCATGTCCTTTTTTCTCATATAGCATATTTATTAGGACATTTATCTTTCATTCTGAATGTCAATTTCTTAAGAGTTTGCCAGTTGTCTTTTAATTTTATAATCTCTAACTATAAAGTCTAGTTTTTAAAACTTCTGTCTAGTCACATATTTATCTTTTTTCATTTTATGTCTTTGAAGATACATCTATAACACTCTTTCTCAACCCAAGATTATGTAAACATACCAATGTTCTATTACATCTTCCTCCTCAAAATAGCTAAAATATTGTGTTAGCATGTCAGTGTAGTATGTTTTTGATTCTTTCCGTGGTTGGCCAACTTTGGCTGTTCTAATAAATTTTCTTTTCCAGAGTGCTACTAGCTGATCAGAGGGCTTGGTATATATTATCTCTCCATAACCTCTGTAACATTTTAATGAGGTAATATTTTCTCTGGTTTATAAATAAAGAAACCAGCACTTTAAGAGCTTAAGCAACTGGCTTAGATTTACACAGCTTGTACGTGGTGCTGATGACTTTTAGCCCAGGTCTATAGAATCAGAGCATCAGGAGTTATGTATTTTTTGAGCTCTCATAGACCAGAAAAAGCCCTTCTGATGCTCCTCCTTCACACATTAGCAACATGGAGACAGCCAGAGTCTACTGTCTTAGATGCTGCTGCTATTCTTTAGAGGTTGCCATTGCTACTGCGGCTACAGCCTTGATACCCACATTCCACAGAGCAGGAAGACATAGGCAGCCTTGAAAACTACAGTGGTATAATTGGACACAGGGTCACCCCCAAAATATAGAGCTCCCAAGATGGGATGGGCAACTAACAGCTTTTGCAACAATTCTAGCACAACATGTCTAGGTAGTGAATTTATTTTTCACCACTCCTGATTCTTCAACTAAGAAATGTTCTGTCTGTAATTGCTGCTTGCTTGTATTTGTTCTGATTATATTGACTGTCACATTTAACTACTGTGGTACTCTTTCGTTTTCTGCTTTGTGAGTCTGCTCACCCCTATCTCCATGAACATGAAAGCTCCAACATTTACTTTAGAATCTCTTTTTAAAAATCCGTATCTCATTTAGCTCCTTCTAATTTTTACTTCTTAGTCCACTTCCATCATATTCTAGACTCACTCTTTTCCTTTTTTATCACCGAGATATTTCAGTATAAACATAAGCTTTTAAATACAGAGATGAGCAAAGAAATAATGTAAGTAGCACCTGGATACTCACCACCTGGAACTGATAATCATTAACATACTATTGTATTTATTTTCTCTTAAAATCCATCCCACTCTGCACTTTAACTCTGGCATTCTCAGTCCCCTGCTATGCTTCACTTCCCCTTCTCACAGCACTCATCACCTTCTAATGTAGCACAGAATTCTCTTAAATTTTACATCCATTTCCCTACCTCTGGCATACAAGGTCCACATGGGCAGGATCTGTGTTTTGTTCACTGGTGATTCCCAAGTACCTAGAACACTGCCTGGAACATAGCAGACACTCAGTAAATATTTAATGAATGAAAAAAAATGGAGCATTGCATATTTTAGATTTATTCATGCTAATATAAAGACTTAGTCCATCCCTTTTAACTTCTACATAGTACTCCATTATTGGCAAAATAAACATACTTACATTTATTAAGCACTTATTTTGTGCCAGGCACTACTCTAATGGCTTCACATTGGTCATGTAATGCTCACAAAGCCCTGGGAGACAAATACTGTTATTAATCCCCGTGTTACAGACCAGTGAGTAGTACAGCTGGATTAAAAGCCAGGTTTCTGGCCCCAGAGCTCTTCAGGAGACCGCTCTGCTTGAGTGCTATGAAATAAACAAACCACATTTACTTACACCTTTCTCTGGGGCCTTTTAAGTTTGCAGTTTTCTCTCTCACGCCCGAGTGTCAGTGAGCTTCACTATACCTCTCTCTCTCAGGCACTGTGGATGCCTCCTGTGGGGAGTACCTCAGCGGAGCGCTCCGGAGTCCTTTGGTTTTTGGAGACAACAGAACAGATGTGGTCTACAGTTGCCTTTTCTTCCAAAAATTGCCTTTTCTGATTGAATGTATGGTCCATGAAGGCCAGGAGTTTTATCTTTTGTCTGTTGCTCTGTTTTAAGCATCCAGAAAAAATGCCAGGCACATGGGAGATAGTAAATATTTGGGGAATGTATGAATGGCTCGTGAACATAATACTCTCTTTGCCTAATTATGCACATTATTTTATAGGGCCCCAAACTGTAAAAAGAATTCCTCATCTAAGGGTAATGAGAATTTTACCAAAACTCAGATTTTGCCTCTAAAGGAGACTGGGAGTGAAGATCTTTTCAGGTCCTAGTACTTCCTGTGGATACTATTAGAATCCTTCCAGGGGGCTTCAGACTGGAGGCGGGAAACCCCGCAGCCTGAGGAGAGACAGAGCCCGCTGTACACCAAATGGGTGTGTCCTTCCCTGGAAACTGCTGTGATCTGACCTTGTGGTGCTGCCGAGCACCGAGCTCCAGCTTGGAGAGATCCACCTCACGCACTGCCAGCCCCGCCTGTCCAGGCCACAGGGCTGAGGGACGTCAGTGACAAGTTCCTAGTGTGTCATTCTGCTCGCTCTTGCCTTTCACCCCTCACCCTCCGCAGTAGGTCTAAAGTGATCTAAAACTAGACCTCAGACAGTCCTGTTACCTTGTTGGCAGGTAGCTACAGGTTCCCGCTTTGAACTCAAAGAAGCCTCAGGCTCCTGCACATGAGCGGCATCCTTCCGCAGAAACTAGCCACAGTGCAAATGAGCCCTGCTGTGCGTATGTCGGTTCATTCAGCACACTCAGAATTAGGAGAGGGATCAGGCATAGCTGCCTTCTCCCAACATATCACATCAGCTACAGTCTTCCAGGAAGACAGTCCATCTGGGCTCTTCTGACTGATTCTGAAGGACAGCAGCTGCATCACTGACCCTAATTTTGTGATTTTAAAAAAATATAACTATCATTTAAAGAACTGGCACATTAAACACTTCTAATGTAAAAAGTAGTTTTTTGTGTACCTCACTGAATATTACAGCAAGTGACTCATTTTTTTTTTTTAACTATTCTCCACATTTTTTCTTTTTTTTTTGAGACAGGGTCTCACTTTGTAGTTCAGGCTGGCCCTGCGTTCACTATGTAACCCAGGGAAGCCTTGAACTCAGCAATCTTCCTGCCTCTGCCTCCCAAGTGCTGGGATTACAGGCATGAGCAACCATGCCTGGCACTGTGGTGTGTGGTCACCGGGGACCAAATGTGAGACCTTGAGCTTGTAGGCAGGAGCCGAAACCACTAAGCTAAATCTCCGGCCCTTTTTACATTTTTCTTTATGTGAATAATCTCCTTTTTGTTTTGCTCCTTTCTCAAGAGCCATGCTGAAGTCTAACCTCCAACCACTTAGAAGCTTCTGGTATTTCATCTCACTAGCAAATCCTTTAATCAACTATTTAGTAAATCTTACTATGTGCCAGGCCTTCTTTTAGGAGCTGGATAGAATAAAGCATCTGATCTCAAGGAACTTTCCTCATACCTTTCAAAGCTTGTACACTAGCAAAATAAATAAGCATGTGTAGAAAAATGTCGACACAGGATGATGACTGCTGAAGAAGTGCTACTTCCGACAGCACAGAAAGCTCCTCTCAGACTGTGTTCTTCATCATATCCTTAAAACACGGGAGAACCCTGAAAGAGCCTCGCAATGTGGTGGTAGTTGAACAGACTCCTTAAAAACTGAACAGCAGGTGGAGGTGCAACGGTCCAAGAGCAGCCCTGGTGCACGAGGTAAGATCATCATCACAGGTATGATGTCCTGATGCTGATACACCTGTCTATAAATGGAAATGACTTCTGCATGTCATGGGGATACTGTGACGATCCAACAAACCAGTGTCTAGACAGCGCTACGCACAGTCTGTACTCTGTAACTGTGCACTCACTTTTCTGCTCCATTTTTCCCTTCCCCTTTCCCAGATTCTTACCTTGATAAGAACAGATAGCCTTCTCCCCAGGCCATACACAAGATCCGATAGAGAGCCTTATGAAGGAACAATTAGAAATTAGACTAGTTTTTTTTTAATCACCCTACTTACTCAATCCCATAGAGCCTAGTATCTGAGAATGAGATGGCCCTGGGAAGGTGCCATTTAATAGAGCTTTCACTGAAATGCCAAGAAGGAAATAAATTGAAAAATAAATATCCTGTCACGTGAGCAGAGTTAGACCCCTGGGATTTGATAAGTCTCTCCAATATATCATAATCAGAATAAATATTTATTTAAAATCTAAATCTCATCTTCTCCCATTAAAGAAAATATATTCCTTGGTAATATTTTTTAATTAGAAGAAAAACAAATTATTAGTTTTGACAAATAATAAAAAGTAGCTTCCTTACCCTGACAGTTGAAATCCACATTAATTTAGCCCCATACGTCTTTCACTGTTGTTTTTATCACACAGTAGATCAAACAAACCTCATTATACTTTCACCAGGTCACTCCCTCTAGCCTTCTTCCTTCGTGTAGAAGACAAAGCTCTGGATCCGAAATTAGATCATGAAATTGACCGAGGTGTTTTAACTTCTCAGAGCTTCATGTCTTGGGCTTGAACTAGATGAACTCAAGAGAGCTTCTTACACATCTCTTGAGCTTTTACTACAAAAATGTCCTTCTTCCTTTACCTCTTCATCCATTCCTACCCCACTCAGTCGTGGCCCACACCTCGGGCACTACGTGGCCACAGTTCGGCAGGGTCTTCTTCCGTCATCCCAACAGCCACAGGAACATGGTGATGATGTCTCCTTGGCGTCGAGCAACGCTTTCTGACAACACACACTGTGCCACTCAGTCCTCCCCTGTGGAAAACATATGTAGCACTTCTTTTTCTCATCCACCCTGTTCTCCAGAGGGAGGCAGTGCAAGTACCCTCCTTAGTGAGGCCAGGATCTTTTGAACTCATCTTAGGAAAATCACAAAAATTTACAAAATCTAGTAGTCACTTTCTAAGTACAGCTATGTGACTAGAGATTTGGACTGTCACTGGCCTGATACTCTATTTTGATTATCTAGGCTTGGAAAACTGCAAAATTTGTTTCTATTATGAGTGGGAAGCCTGGTTCATGAACAGAAATACCACAGTCCAATTCTGCTGGCTGGGAAGCAGGGCATGTTCTGAAGTCAGAATATATACATCTAGTTACCTGAACTGGTCCCCTGTCCTGCTTCCCATATCCCACCTTTGGTTCAGTTGCAAAGTAAACCCTTCTCCCCATCTCCGCCTCATCACTGCATTATGTTAGATAAGCATCCTCTACTCCCTTAGAAAACTCTAGCATTGAGGAATCACTAAGTGGTATTTCTCGATGGGAAACTGTTATCCAGAAGTGAGAATGAGAAGAAAGACAGCTTTCAGCAAGCAGCCTTTCAGCCTAACTGAATCCACATTGCTAATCATTTGTTATGGTGCCAAATGGAACTAGAATATTGCAAAGGTGCACCGTGTACTAGAGCATGGTTCTCAGACTTGGCTTTGGTTGGCGTATAGAAATTCAAAATAATTTCAAGGAATTGACATGAGAACATCAATTTTTAATTTTTCAAATAAGGGTTTAAAAAAAGAGAAATAAACATCACCCTCTATTACCGCCATTTCAAAAGAACATTTTAGTGGTATTCATTCAGATATAAAATAATGAAGTTCTGACACATGCAACAGGGATGAACCCCCAAAAACATTGAGCTAAGTGAAATAAACCAACAAAAAAGAAAAAAACTGTATGATCTACTGAAAAGTCAAAGACATAGAGACAGCAAGTAGTGTAGAGGTAGCCATGATGGAGGAAGAATAGTCCTTTATTACTTAACAGACACAGCATCTACAGGAAGGGGATAAAAAACCTGGAAATAGAAAGCAATGATGGCTGTCCAGTATCATAATGGCATTTAATGCCGCTGATTTTTACACTTAAAAAAGGTGAAAGTGCCCCCCCCCACACACACACACAGTTGAAGGCACAGAGTCTCACCCACAACCATTTCACTGAAGCAGAATGAAAGGACAGTTTATCACATCAAGTATGGAATAGTTCTGCATCATCTGCTGAGAGTGAAAGGGTTTAGGGATTGGAAATCTTATTTCTATCTAGTCCTCTGATCTAACCCCTGCATCCCTACCTGTCCAGTACACTGACTGCTACGAAGCTTCCTAGTCAAGGCCAGGAAAAGATCAGGTCTTTCCCATCTCCCTCTGCTTTCTTAAATTTCCATTGCTTCCCACTGCTCAGCTACATCCTACCATTCTTCAAGACCAGCTCAAGGACCAAATCCAAATGCAAGAGACTCTCTGGCCCTGATTAGCCTTAACCCTCCTCACCCATTTCCCTTGGCCTAAAACACTAGCAGAATGTGAGGTGCTACTGGACCTTACCCATGGTAACCAGTAAGCACTGGTTAATGTTTTCTGCTTGTTAGTCTTTTGCAGGCACCTTCTCTTACCCTTATTTGATATATGCCTCTGAAGCAAGTGCTCAGAGTTTTACAAGTACTCAGTGAACATTGTTACTGTTGATTAATGACTAATAATGAACATTTGGTATTTTGAATCACTCCACAGTGCTTAGTCTAGATATATAATCCTAGGGTCTGTGTTTACTATCGTATTTAAAATGCTCACAATGAAATGGAATATTAGTTCCACTTCAATTAAAAAATCTGAAATGCTGAAGAATCAAATGATCTGTTAATTTGGATGCTATTTAAAATAAGATAAAATTTAGTAAAATTCCATTCCTCAAAGATAAAAGAGCTTCCTAGTTTATGTCCAAATGAAAATTAATTTAGTGGGGGTGCAGGGATTTGGTTTAAGTGGTACCACGCCTTCCTTGGAAGCATAAGGTCCCAAGTTTGATCCTCAGTACTGAAAAAAAAAATTGAAAAAAGTCAAGGTAAGAACAATTTCCTAAACAAGATGCATAAGTGAGAACTAATCTAGGAAAGTCATTTTACTTAGAAAATGACATATTTAGTTATGCAATGAAAGCTTTGTCATACAACTGCCAGATCTACCAGTTATTAAACAAAACCTATTTAAAAGTACCTTAATTTTAACCTTTAAAACATTATATATATGTATATATATATATATAAATATAATAGGAAATTGGAAAATAAGTCTGTAATCTACTAGCTAAAGGAAACAACTACCAAAAGATGTTGATCTTACATTTTTCTATGACTATATATATAAATCTCTACCTTAGGATACAAATATGTGTGTGTCTGTGTGTGTCTTTGTAAGTTTTTAACTTAAAGGAGAGAATACTTTAGAGGTCAAATGTATATCTATGTTTCCTATAATGACTGCATGAGTTATAAGCTAATCCTTTAAGTTATCCCACACTTTTATTTATTGCACAAAAAAATTCTGTGGCACATATTCCTTTATCTTCATGCATCTGTTCAATTATTTCCTTAGGATGAATTCCTAGAAGTAGAACTTACAGGTCAATGGTAAGAACCTACTTAAAAAGACAACGTTTAAATAAAATAAAGGTGATAAAAGATTTAGGGGCATATTAATGTTTTACTACTATGATGTGCTTAAAAATATTTAAGACAGATAAAACCCCAACTGCCTTTTAAGAATTTAAATAGATATTTTCTACATCCTAGTCACATTGAACTATGAAAACATACAGGTGAAAAGTACTGAAATTTAACATTGACTTGGAAGACAAGACATATCCTAATTTCAAAAAATTTTTATTAGTTCTTTAATCAAATGAAAAATAAAAGTCAAGCAAAAAGATGAACCCACATTTGTAAAAACTGATTTTCTCCAATTTTTAAAGAAAACATTTTTATTATTAAGATTTAATAAATACATATTCATTTTAGTAATTTAGAAAATACACAGAGAAAATGTAAATTTCCCAGGATTCAACAAACACAGGATAAACTTACAGTTTTGCTATTATCTATACACATATACTTAAAAACAATTAGCCGTTCTCTCTCCCACCCTGCCCCACTGAACACGGGGAGGAAAGCTCTGTGAGGGCCATGCCCTGACTTCCTCACCATTTCCCCTCACTGCAGGCTTCCTATCTTGCTGCTATGTAGCCCATTTCCTTGCTGACTTACAGACTCTCATGTAAACGCACAGCCTCCCCAAGCATGCCAAGGCTCCCCTGCCCAGGAGCCGCCCAGCAGGACTGAAGAGCGCAAGCTCAGTGTCAGTTGCCTTCTTCACCTCAGTCAGCTTCTCCCCAGAGACACTCAAGATGAATCTCAGCCCATCAACAACGAAAAACAGTAACACCTCTTAAAATTCATACAGCACTTTAAGGTTTTTTTTTTTAAAGAAAAATGTCTCCTTGCTACACATTTAATCTTTACAAAGCCTTTTGAGGCAGAACAAGCAGATATTTCACTGGATGGGAGGAAACTGAGGCACACGGGTTGAACAACATAGTGAGTGGCAGAGCTTTGATATAAAGCCCTAAGCTGATGGTAAAGCCAGAGCTGTTTATCCAGCCATTATTGACCAGCCATTTTAAAGTCTAACACCTGGAAAATAGAGGAATCCTCTTACTTAATCACCTGTTAGTAGTTACACATAAGGAACTGAAGCCTAGAAAAGCCAGGTGATTGCACAAAGTCACCAGCTAGTGAGTGGCCAAGTACAGCAAATCTAAAGGCATAATATTCAGAGCTCCAGGCCAGTTCTCAGAGATGTTCTCTGACAAGCTGGTCCTCGTCAAGTCTTCTGCGTAGTCAACTGTCAACCAGGAACTGGTATCTTAAAAATGTAAAATATTAAGAGACAGAGGAGACCACACCACCCCTTTACAGATAAGGAAATGTGAGGCCCAAAACCCTGTGTGCAGATCTGTACTCATGTTATGGGCCCAAATCAAACCTGGCCAAAAATACCACTTTCTTTGACACTCTGAGTGTGTCAAAGATGATAGGTCACAAAGCGAAAGTGAAATTAAACAGGATCTGATGTCTCAAGATACTTGGTTGGTAACAGATGTACCCAACATGCCCATATCAGAAAAGGGTCCTATGGAGGCTCCTTACTCTACCAGCATCTGCTGCTTTCCTAGGAACTATAAAGGATACCCACTGAAAACTGAGTCTCAGAAGAGGCTCCCAGGGGTCCTCCAAAAGTCTGTCATCTTTAGAACCTGCAAATGTGTGTGGATTTTGTCTGTTTTAGGGTAGGGCTTCCACTCCACAAACCAACCAAAGTCCTAAATAAAACTGGCAGCAAATGAGGGATCTGAGACTGCCTTCTCTCATATCCGAAGGACTCAGACTTGTCCTAAGGTTATTATTTGGGCCCCAGTGAAGTCAGCACATCCATTTTTCAACAGTTTCATCATCCCCTGGCTAACCTTTTCACTCCAATGGCATGGAAAACTCTGGAAGGGCAAAGGACTACTTTCCATTATTGAGTATGTATTGTGTTCCAGGCAAAGTGCATGGCAGGATAAGATTGGTCCTTGGCTTTAAGAAACTCGAAGGAGGATAAACACAGCCATGTGCAAAACTAAACACAGTCGCAGAGCTGTAAATAAGCCGAAGAGCCCAGACGAGGACCATGTACTGGCGGGTGAAGCAGCCACCAGGTTAAGCAGCTGGGCTGAGCTTAAAATGGCCTGGAGAATCAGTGGGCAAAGGCAGGCAGAGGGCGAGCCGGGCAGGCGGGAGAAAAGCTGGGTGTACAGAAGATAACAGTTCCAGCTACTGGAACTGCAAGCACAGGGCAGCCAGCGTTGGGGAGTTGAGCCGAGCCGTGGGCCTAGCAAGGCGGCAGCAGGCGCAAGCCCGCGCGTCGTTCTCTCTGACCGGTACCAGGAGGGCTGCTTACGCAACTCCAAGTAAACCAATTTGGGCGCCCATGGCGAGGCCGTCGGCGACGGTCGGTGGTGGCGCCAGCCCCCTCCCCTGGGTACCTGTGCGCCTTCACAGCTGCCAAAGCAAACTCGGGCTGCCTGAATCCTGGCAGATTTTCAAGGCGGGCCGCAAGCCCCGGGCCTCTGCCCGCCGCCCCAGCCCCCGGGCCCGGAACCCTCACGCGCATTCGCTTCGGTAAAACGCCTGTTGACGCACTGTTGCGGCTGCCTGCGCGCTAGCGGGCCGCCGGCGATTTTCTCTGCAGTCGCCACCGGGTTTTCCCGAAGAAGAGTCCCTGCCGGCCTCCCCGACTCGGGGCTAGGGAGCTGGGGCGAAGGCACCAGGCCGGGCACCCGCGGGGAGGCCAGTGCCCTCGGGCGCTCGCGCAAGGCGCAGTGCCGTGATCTGTCCTCCCGGGGAAGAGCGGCGGAGACGAGACGAGCGCCTCCTCTCCGAGGGCGGCGGGGGCGTCGGGGCGCGGCGGCCCCCGGGGGCGGCGACCGGGCTCCGCGCGCGGCAAGCTCCGGCAGGCGGGTGCCCGGGGCTGCTGGGCACCCGGCTCCGGCAGGAGCGCGCTCGCTCGGGGCCCGCGCCGGCGCCAGGCCGCGGTCATTACCTGGCCAGTGTGGTTTTCCCCGAGCCCGGGAGGCCTCGCAGGAGGTAGAGGTGTTTCCTAAAGCTGTGGCGACGCAGAGGGGTCCCCCGCGGGGGCGGCGGCCGGGAAGGCGGCTGCTGCGGCTGCTGTCGGAGGCTCAGCCTCCCGAAGGATTCGAGGAAACTGTCCTCCATGGGGAGGGGGCTGGCGGCAAGAACCCCGGGTTCCCTTTCCCGAAGTCGCGGTCTTTGCCAAAGCTGTTGTTTTCGTGACTCTCCGGCCATGTGATAGATGGAGGGGCGGGCGCTCGAGCCCAGCCCCTCCTCCCCAGCCGCCCGCGCACACCGCGCCGTGGGAGGGGAGGGGGCGTCCCCACCTGAAGCCGCACACGGGGGGCTGCCGGCCGTAAGGCGGTGACGCACCCCGCTCTTCCTGCGCCCTTTGCCCTGAGGGTCGGGGCCTGTCCAGTGGGACTCGGAGACGTTTCTCTGTAGCCCCCTGGGAAACAGGCCCCGGCCGCAACCCCTCACCATTCTCGTTCTTAAAAATGAAATAATTTTTGTTGCCGACTATAGAATCTGAACAATATTTTGAATAGTAAGAGTAAAGACCAGTATCTCCCCTCATCACGTGTACCAACATCTGGCTGCTGTCCCAAGAACTACTGCTCTTCTAGGGCCTGTTTCTTTTCTTACTCTTCTTTATCAGCCTGCCAAAAATATTCTTAAAACGCTTCATTGTCTCTACATAACTTTTTGTGTCCTCTAAAAAAATAAATAATAAAGCATTTCTTAAGCCTGAGATTGACTAGGAAAGTGGAATGGGTGGTAGCCCAGGCAGCCAGCGGTGCCCATAAGAAAGGGGGCAGCCTCTTTGGGTTCAGTTTAGATTCCTGACCAAAGGGGCAGAATCTACTGGAACTGAATTCACTGGAACCATTTACAAAGAATGAAGTTCTCAGTTCCAGGAACTCGTGAGCACCCACCAGTTGATCACCATGGCGATGCCAATATTTCATATGCACGAGCGAGAGGATGATCTTGATTTCTGGACTGGAAGAGACGATACTCAAAAGGCTCATCCTAGAAAACCCATGTGTGAGGGTTTGACTCTAATACTTATATACAGCAAATAAATTTTGTTTCTGGCACCTACTGTATGACAGTTGTGAACAGGAATTTCGGGGCAGGGGACTGCCGCTGATCTTTAGGAAGGGACTCTGCTGAGAATTTCTCCTGCCTCTTGGGATTCCACTGTGAAGGTGGGGAGTGGAGAGTGAGGAGGATGATAAACTACTTGCCCTTGAAAAATCCCTTCCAGAGTGGAGGGGGTACACTTTCTGGATTCCTATCAACACTAAAAAGTGCTGCAACTGCAGAAGTTAAATATCGGGAAACCATGAGGAACACAGAATACACAGTAAGTGAATTAAAACAATAGGGACAGCTATGATCTATGTATCCCTGATATAAACCCCCACCCTTAAGAGCTGAGGACTGAACTCAAACCCTCCTACTTACAGAGCACAAACCACGCCACTGAGATACACACCAAGCACAGGCTTCTCATAACAGAGTTTGCCCAGCCTCAAATACTGTCTTCTTCATTCTATAATCTCTCTCCACTCCGGAACTACAGGTCACATGTGACTATTGAGCAGTTGAAATACAGCTAGTCCAAAATGAGAAGAAAATGCACACTAAATTTCAAAGCTTCATTATAAAAAAGAAATATTGATTTTGTATTGATTATACATAGAAATGATATGTTAGATATTTAGTATATTAATGTATTTTAATATATTTTTAACTTTTCCTTGTTTCTTTTCACTGTTGTATTGTGGCTCTCGAAGTGTGTTACCTATGTGTCTGGCGTGATATTCCTACTGGATAGTGCTGCATGAGTTCCGTCCTCCGCTGCTCCTACTCTGGGAATTCCTAGGCAGTGTGACAAAGGGCAGCGGAAAATGTGCAGGTTTTGGGGTGAGAGGTTTCTGGTGCCTGGAGCCTTACACCACCTCTGGCAGTGGAGCTACTAGATAAGGGCAGTTGCTCAGAAGAGAGGGCTGAACTGAAGACAGTGTTAGGAACCCTTGCCCCTGAGGAGGTGGCTAAGGGCAGAGGCCGAGGGAGGGAGCAAGGCCCTGGGAACACCAGGGGTCAAGGGGTAGGGCCGGTCCAGGGTTCGGAGAAGAAAGCATCCTGTCAGGCAGCACATCACAGTGACGCTGGACACTTTCCTTTACTCACACCTACACTGGTACCAGTCAACAAGTGACTTTCCAGATCTATTCCTGTACACCAAAATGTATGAAGTTAACTTTTTTCTTGTTGAGGCAGCCTGAATGACTCTCAGTAGATGAGACCAAGCTTCTGATTTACTAAAGAGTAAGACTCAACAAGATGGCAGTAACGTCAGCTAAGCAGTGAACAAAATGAAAAATCTTTTTTTTTTTTTTTTTTGAGACAGGGTCTCGCTTTGTAGTTCAGGCTACCCCTGAGCTCACTATCTAGCCCAGGTAAGCCTTGAACTCAGCAATCCTCCTGCTTCTGCCTGCCAAGTGCCGGGATTATAGGCGTGAGCCACCACGCCTGACATCTGTGGTATGTGGTACTGATTGCTGGTAGGTGAGAGTCACCATGCCCAATATCATATTGTATGTGGTTACCAGGATTGAACCAGGGACTTTGCGCTAGCTAGGCAGGCGACAGAACCACTGAGCTAAATCTCCGGTCCAAAAATGAACAATCTTATGGACAGGGTGGAAAGCAGGCCTGCTAGTAGCTGTGTTTAGATTCTTGCGATAATTCTAGGGTCTCACTAGGTGACAGTTACAGAGAGGCCCTCTACCTCTGAGTCACAGGGTCCCTATCATAAGTGGAAGGCCACCAACTTTTCAACTTTAGGTTTCCATTCCTTCTTTTTTTAATCATGTGATAACCAGCTCAGTCTCACTTTGCTCAACTAGAGACAGGACGGACATCATTTTTTTATGATGGACATAAAGAAAATAATATGAAAGCCAGGAGTGTTGGCAGGTACCTAAGTCTGAGCTACTCAAAAGTAATGCAGGAGGATCACTGGAGCCCAGGAGTTCAAAGCAAGCCTGGGGTGACAGTGAGAACCAGTCTCAATAAATAAATAAATTTTTTTAAATGGAGGAAAGGAAAGAAAATAATCTCATAAATCATTTTTTGGTAAAGGAAGAAACATTCAAATGTTTCTCTAATTATGACTGATAAGGTACAGAGAAGTAAACAGTTATATAGTTTCTTAAAGCTAGTAGAAAAATCTGCCTACACAAAAATATCCTCAAAATAAGCCGGATTTTGGTAATTTTACCCCACTTCATCCCAACCCCCAATTCCTATATTCTATACTTCATATTCACTCATTTCTGTTGTCAGATAGTCCCCACAAAGCAAGGGCCATTATATTTTATCTCCACAGCCCCTAATATTAGCCAGTAGGCACAGGGGACACTTGGCATAAGAGGTGTAAAAGGGGTAATCAAAGGGGGTGGGCCAGTAGCCCAAACTCATTTCTTAAAAACTCTGTATTGGTGAGGCTGGAGATTTAGCTCAGTGGTTCCAGCGCCTGCCTCGCAAGCGCAAGGCCCTGAGTTTGATCCCAGTAACCACATACAATGCTGGGTGTGGTGACTCACGCCCACCAGCAATCAATACCACATACCACAGTGCTGGGCGTGAGGCCTCACACCTGTAATCCCAGCACTCGGAGGCAGAGGCAGGAGGATTGCCAAGTTCAAGGCTTGCCTGGGCTACATAGTGAGCTCAGGGACAGCCTGAACTACAAAGCAAGACCCTGTCTCAAAAAAAAAAAAAAAAAAAAGTTCTGTATTGGAATTGAGGGTAAAACAGTAAAGATGAAAGATAACTATAAGATGAAAGGTGGGGCATTCTGGAACTCAAGGACGAGTCCAAGCAGCTATTTGTATGGTGTGAACCAGTATAGTAAAGGTGCTCTGAAACTGATCATTGCCCATACCGTACCCATTTATTAAATATTATTTGGTTGCTGATGGCCCTCAAGAAAAAAAGAATTTGCCACATGTCAGAACCCTCTTGCTGGCAGGGCTATTTTCCTTTCTTCTTAGGTTGGCCTTCCTGGCTCTCTTCTTTCCTCTAGAAGCCTGAGGAAGGCTTCAGGAAGCAGGAAGAAGCCAGTTAAACCCAGCTTCTCATTCCGAAGCAACATGATTACAAGTTTGAGGCCAACTTGAGCAAATTAGCAAGACCCTATCTTCTAGGAAGGTTGGCTCAGTGTAGGGTACATATGTAGCATGCACAAGGCCCTGGGTCAGTACTGATTGGGGGTGGGTGGAAAGGGAACATGGGAAAAACGAAATAAAGAAGTTAGAGGTTAGAGGAAGGGAAACGAGGAAGAAAAGTCATACAGAACATGTCAGCACCCTAATTCTGCTCAGATCTGTTGTGAAACTGACCACCCTGTGCCAAAGGCTAATCTAGTTTCACAACAGTTCTACAGTCCTACAGAGGACAATAAAACCCTGCAGACCAGGGTCTCTGTGCAGAACAGACATACAGTCTGATAGAAAGATAAATTCAAAACTGGATGAATATTATCAAAATATACTACATGCACTTACACCCACCCCCAATGTAAAAACAGGCAGAGGGAGGGGTAAAGGGGAAGATAAGGGTGAGATGATTAAAATTCATTATTTAACTGTATTAGATGAAAAGGAGGACAAAAATGAACTATTTTAAATAAAGCACTACATTCTCAATTCTCATTAATAAATGGCTGATTGAACACAAGCATTTAACTTCTATTCCCTCTTAAAACTACACTTACAATGTAAAGGATGGTACTTTGGGAGTGTTTTAGAGGCAACGCTTGCTATCTTATATTTTTATTTTAAGCATAAACCATCACAGCAACAAATCACAGCAACAAAATTTTGGGAACTGGAGATCACAGACCAACTACTGATTAATTTTCCAAAGAGACCTGAATTACAGAGAGCCAAGAAACACAATTAATACACTATAACCCTTGCATCCCAGGAATTAAGTGAACTGGGGCTAGCAGCGGGGCTCTAACCAAGAGGGTGAGTATGAAGTCTGTTACAAAGCAGACACTGCCGTGGGAATGTACTCAGGAGCACAGCACCAGCAAGCCGTGGGTTAGTCCCAACAGCACCAGCAAGCCGTGGGTTAGTCCCAGCACACTATCTCCTCACCACAGAAAGAGTTGAATGTTGCCTCCCCATGCCTACAGGGCTGTTTCTTGGAGAAGGGAGGGCAGACCATGTGTGAGGAAGGGCTTAAGAGCGGTGAGGTGCCTTTCTGAAAAGGGGGAATTAATTGTCTACATTGGTAACAGTGAGTACACAATCACTCCTTAATTTACATTTTTCAAAAATGAATTTTTATAAGTATAGGTTATTTATACAAGCTAAGACAAAATTAAAGAGTAAAACAATAATAGAATCTCTATCACACTATATATTCCATAATACTTAAACAAAATCCTGGAAGTCAGATATATTTTGGAACTCTGAAAATGTTTGTTGAAGTAGTAAAGTATGAGAGTAAATATTACCTTATATTCTGAGTGGAGTCTGGGGCAGCCCCTACACATTGAAAATATGAATACTCCTACAATGAAATGTATGAAAACACTTAAATACATACTACTTGGGATAGGTAAGGAGTAAAATAACATTCTGTTGGAGTCAGGCTTAGCTTTTAAATTACTGTAGTTTTAATTACAAACTAAAAAACAAAACACTGGTTTCTGGAGTTGAAGGAAAAGGGGAATGGTGAGTTAATATGTAATGAATACAGAGGTATGTTTCACAAAATAAGAGTTCTGGAGTTGGACAGTGGTCATGGTAGGACATTATGAATGCATTTGTAATACACTTAAGAATGGTTAAAATGATGTTTTAATGTATTTTACTGCAATAAAAACTGAAAAAACACATAACAACTTTTAGTTTTCAAAGGCTTTTGAATTTCATAATTCTAGAAGTGCAATCACAGACCAATACTTGGATATAGTGCCTACCTTTCCAAACCTGATACAATCTGAAAAAATAAGCTACTTAAGTGTGCTGTGCCTTTTCTTTTATAAAACAAAATAAAATTATAGTAAACCTCTTCAAATTAGATGTTTAAGCTGTTACCTTTCCTGTTGAATTTGTCATTATTCAAATAACACTTAGACACATTATCCAAACCAGCTTTGTTATCCAGTGGGTACATCCCTGAAAAGAATCTTTTGGATTGGTCCGCACAGAGCATTCTGTCTTTGCTTGATGATCAGGATTTTCAAAAGCACCAAACAACTCACCTATAACAAAACACAAACCCAAGCAAGTCCAGGCAAAATGGTGACAGGAATGGAGTTTGTTTCTAGGTTACCACTCTTGCTTTCCTTGTTATACCACTCTCTTGGTGTATAAGACTTAAAACTGTCTTTCAGTCCTTATTCTGCCTGGTCCTGCCTCATCCAAGAACTCACTCCCCTGGATGACTCTCAAATTCCTGTCCCTGTATCCCATTTCTCATAGTTTAGCTATTTACATTACAAATGGCTAATAACAATTACACTAATTCACGCAAATGTGTTAACAAGTTTCCCAGGTCAATATATCCCTCTTCCTAGCCAACACCAATTTCTGTTTTTCAGAGAGCATTTCAAAAGCAATACTTTTAAAGGCCAAGGGAGGTATTTAGGCAAAGGGAATTAACCCTTATTAAAAGCCATTTATTTTTTAGGTATTATACTAAATACTTTGCACAAGTTATTTCATTTACTCTTCATTTAATGTCTCATGACAAGTTGGCATTATAAACCGATTTTTTTTTTTTTTTTTTGAGACAGGGTCTCACTTTGTAGTTCAGGCTGGTCCTGAGCTCACTATGTAGCCCAGGCAAACCTCGAACTCAGCAATCCGCCTGTCTCTGCCTCCCGAGTGATGGGATTACAAGTGTGAACCACCACGCCCGGCACTGTGGTATGTGGTATTGATTGCTGGTGGGCATGAGCCTCCATGCCCAGCACTGTATGTGGTTACCAGGGATCGAACTCAGGACCTTGCACTTGCGAGGCAGGCACCGGAACCACTGAACTAAATCTCCGGCCCATATAAACCAATTTTTTATAGGTGCAGAAATTGAGGTTCTGAGAAGGTAATTTTCTAGAGAAGGGAATTTGTTTGAAGTCACGAGGCAGGCAGCAAGTAGCTCTAAAATAGGAATACATTCTTTTTCCGATATACTCACCTCTACAAAGGTGTACCACAATATTAACACCCTAGCAACGGGCAGGAAAAAGTTTTTAAATAGGCAGGGCCTTGTGTCTCCCAGAGCCTACCAGATTCTTCTGCTAGTTCTTTTTTTTTTTTTTTTTTTTGAGACAGGGTCTCGCTTTGTAGTTCAGGCTGGCCCTGAGCTCACTATGGTGCCCAGGCAAGCCGCTGCGAACTCAGCAATCCTCCTGTCTCTGCCTCCCGAGTGCTGGGATTACAGGCGTGAGCCACCACGCCTGGCATTGTGGTATGCGGTGTTGATTGTTGGTGGGCGTGTCTCCACACCCAGTATTATATGTGGTAACCAGGGATCAAACTCAGGACCTTGCACTTGCGAGGCAGGCGCCGGAACCACTGAGCTAACCCTCCGGCCCTAGTTCCTTCTTTTTAAACTTTTATTCACCTCTTAAGACTTACTGGTTAGTACATTATGCCACACACAAAATGAGGAAGACTTTTCTCACAGTAATTGTAAAACCTGCCTTTGGGCAGGCGTGGTGGCTCACGCCTGTAATCCCAGCACTCAGGAGGCAGAGGCGGGAGGATTGCTGAGTTCAAGGCTTGCCTGAGCTACATAGTGAGTTGAGGGCCAGCCTGAACTACAAAGCAAGACCCTGTCTCAAAAAAAAACAAAAACAAAAATAAAAAAACCCTGCCTTTGGCTACAACACCCTTATTCAAAAATGCTCAAATAAGGAAAGCTTAAGTATTAGGAACACACTGCTTGGTGAGAAAACCAGGTCTTCAGAGGGCCGTTTAAAGTACATTTAGAAGAGCAACATCAAAATCACAATTATGATCCAGAATATCTTTGACATACAATACAGAAATTTTAGCAAGCGAAAAGACACTCAAAGAGGCCATAGCTAAATAGGCTATCCTTATTGCTACTTGTACTGGTATCGTCTCGCACTGGGGCTTCCTTATGGTAGTGGGAGTGAGGAACCACTCCCTACCTAACTTCCATCCCTGTAATATAAGTTCCAGGATAACAGAAATGTTTTTGTTTCTATAGCCTCAGTGTATAGAACAATGTCTGACATGAGGCCACTCAATACATATTTGTTAATGAATATCTTCAGCTTCTTTCTGTAGAATTTTCTAGCCTCTTATCTCTTCCTGTGCCATATTTATCCCACATTTTCTAGGGGTCCTTGCAAATTTCTAAACTCTTCTACCAAATCTTCCTTTCTTGTCCCTCCTCATTCAGCAGAAGGAGGATTAAAAGTAGCAAAAATATTTTTACTGGGTATACATGTATTTCTCATTGAAAAATGGAAACACAGAACTCTCTTAGAAATGAGTTAAAATAAAGCAAGAAAACATATGGTAAATGCACAGTGCATTTGATTCTTACCAAATGCAGACACTTATACACTGAAATTGCAACAGCTGTGTTTATTTCATAATTTAGGCATTTGGGGGAAAAGTGCAATGTGTTTATTTTAATGTCAGCTTGATGTCAGGTTTAAAATATAAAATGAATGTGTCTATACATTGTGCCTGTTTTCCTAGAGAATCCCTTAATATGGTATTTTTTTAAAAATGTACATCCTTAATTCCTAGCCTTGGTCAACACTAGGGAAAATTCTCATGAATTGTGTTATCAGAATTTTCTCAAATATATTCCAACCAATGAAGTGGGAAAATAAACTTGGGAGCAACAATCTAAGCTTTGTTTATTTCATAAAAAAAGATCTACATTAAAAAAATAAAACCATCCTATGTTCAACAATACACAAAGTTGCTATGGTAACAAACTACATTTCTTTTTTTTTTGAGACAGGGTCTTGCTTTGTAGTTCAGGCTGGCCCTGAGCTCACTATGTAGCCCAGGCAAGCCTCGAACTCAGCAATCCTCCTGTCTCTGCCTCCCAAATGCTGGGGTTACAGGCGTGAGCCACCACGCCCGGCACAAACTACATTTCTTTTTTTTTTTTTTTTGCTTTTTGAGACAGGGTCTCGCTTTGTAGTTCAGGCTGGCCCTGAGCTCACTATGGTGCCCAGGCAAGCCGCCGCGAACTCAGCAATCCTCCTGTCTCTGCCTCCCGAGTGCTGGGATGACAGGCGTGAGCCACCACGTCTGGCATTGTGGTATGCGGTGTTGACTGTTGGTGGGCATGTCTCCACTCCCAGCATTATATGTGGTTACTGGGGATCAAACTCAGGACCTTGCGCTTGCGAGGCAGGCACCGGAACCACTGAGCTAACCCTCCGGCCCACAAACTACATTTCTTAAATTTTACTCTTCTATTAGGATACATACGAATTATTACAATCAATGATGTCAACATTATCTTCCTTCTAATCATACAGAGATATCTGGAATAATTTATACTTACAGTTCAAGGAATTCTCAGTTCTAGTCAGTATCATCTTCTGTCTTTTCTAAAAATTATAATAAAAATATATAAAATAATGATTAATATTTGGCATGGAGTTAAGTTTGCACTGTCATTCTACTGATGTAGAGATTTTCCTAAAATTACAAAAGAAACATTACCATCACAAATATTCTGAACATCTGAAGTATTGCTCTCTCTGAGTGTATAATGACCCTACAGATTCAATGGGAAAATAACGACAAAGTTTATAAAAATGTTTTTTGGTTTTAATATATGGATATACAAACCTACAGCTGTACTTTCATAAGTAGGTAAGAAATATCTACTCTCCTAAAGTACTAGTTCTATAATGTTCTCTAAATTTCCACTTCACTACTTCAAAGTGTATTATCCCTGGGCTCATTTAAGTCATTACTGATTAACACGATCAGAAGAATCCCAGACACCTCTTTATGTTAGAGTACTGGCTTTTCCAGAGTTTCCACCCATTATCTTTCTAATGGTCCAAGCCAGCCCTCCTCCAGCCACACAGAAAATGAATAGCCCTCAAAAATATATTTTTCACTATGGACCAAGAGATCACAATAATAACAAGATGATTCTGAGTCAAGGAAACATGAATCTAATTTATAGCTGTTGCTCTATCTTAACAAGATAAAACGGAGGGCTCTGGACAGAAAAAAAAAAACATAATGAAGAATAAGACTGCTAAAATGGACACCTGAGTCATCCACAGTATGAATTCATTTTAATAAGATTAGGAAACCAGATTCAGCTTTTTCTTGGGGTTAATTGAAAGAAAATATGTAAATGTTGCCTACCTAGCCACAACTATTCTTTTTCTAACTTATAAAAATAATCGTCACGGGCCAGAGGGTTAGCTCAGTGGTTCCGGCGCCTGCCTTGCAAGCGCAAGGACCTGAGTTCAATCCCCGGTAAACACATATAATGCTGGGCGTGGTGGCTCACACCTGTAATCCCAGCTCTCGGGAGGCAGAGACGGGAGGATTGCTGAGTTCGCGGCGGCTTGCCTGGGCACCATAGTGAGCTCAGGGCCAGCCTGAACTACAAAGCGATACCCTGTCTCCAAAAAGCAAAAAAAAAAAATAATAATAATCGTCAGGGCTGGGGATTTAGCTCTGTAGTTCTGGCATCTGCCTCTCAAGCCCAAGGTCGGGAGTTTGATCCCCGGTAACCATAACCACAGTGCCAGGCATGATGGCTCACGCCTGTAATCCCAGCACTTGGGAGGCAGAGCCAAGAGGACTGCTGTGAGTTTGAGGCTTGCCTGGACTACATAGTGACCTCAGGGCCAGCCTCAACTACAAAGCAAGACCCAAACAAACAAACAAAAATTATTGTCCTTTCCCCTAGTTTTTGTACTTTAATATAAGAGATGTAGCACTTATCTATTGTTTCATGAACGTATTGGTTTTTCCAACTTTTTAAATTTTTATTTTTATTCATTTATTTATTTTTTGGAGATACAGTCTCGCTTTGTAGTTCAGGCTGGCCCTGAGCTCACTGTGCAACCCAGGGAAACCTTGAATTCAGCAATCCGCCTGCCTCCACCTCCCAAATGCTGGGATTACAGGCGTGAGCCACCACGCCCCACACTGTGGTATGTGGTACTGATTGCCAGTGGGCAGCTGTCACCAGGCCTGGTATTGTCATGTGTGGTTACCGGGGTTGAACCAGGGAACTTCTGCTTCTAGACAGGTGCTGGAACCACTGAGCCAAATCTCCAGCCCTCTCCAACTTTATTTTTAAAGAAACTCAGAGACTTTCTTTGAAAGCTATAAAAAATATACCTCTAATGATATCTTCCATTCCAAATAGATCATCTTCACTGTAAAGGGGAATCACATAGTCTTCAGGAAACAAAGATCCTGTGAAAAAAAAGAGAGTGAGGAAATTCATATCTAATTGCACACAGATTTTCTTAAATATGGAGATATGCACATATACTATCTAGGCTGCTATAATGTAAAAAGTCTGGTTTTAAAGATATTTCAGACATGGCTAACAGTAATTTGTCTCCTGTCTCCATTAATAAATGATATCCAGACTCAATGAAGTTTTATTTTATATATGGAAAATAAGTACTATAGTTCTTAATCTCATATAAGCATAAACATACATACATATCTATATATTACTTTAAGTAGTAGTGTCACAACTATAAAATTTAGGTAGTCATCCTTTGCTGTCACATGGATGAAACATTACAATTCTAAAAGTTTAATCTTCCTGTAAATTGTTCCTTCAAAATATGAGTGTCTAGGGGGCTAATTCCTAACAATTAAGATGTTTATAAATAAGTCCACACACTAACACAATCATAACATACAACAGTAGCCACACCAAACCACAAAAAATTTTTTCTAGCCAGGCATGGTGGCTCACGCCTATAATCCCAGCACTTGGGAGGCAGAGACAGGAGGATTGCTTAGTTTGAGGCTTGCCTGGGCTACACAGTGAGCTCAAGGCCAGCCTGAACTACAAAGCGAGACCCTGTCTCAAAAAAAAAAAAAAATCTGTATTCATAGTCCTTGAATTATACATACTTTGATTTTTTTTTTTTTTTTTTTTTTTTTTTTTTTGCGGTACCAGAGCTCGAACTCTGGCCCTTGTGCATCCAAGGTTGGTGCGGTACCACTTGAGCTAAATCTCCAGCCCATAGTTTGATTTTTTTAAGGTCCATACTTGGCTCTGTTATATTATCCAAGTCAGTGGAGGTCCTAGTACTGATTCACTTGAGTTCCCTGCCTTATGTATATAAAGCCACCCAATGGCACACCAGTGCTTGGCTTGTTGTCCAGTCCAGCCCAACAAATCAGAGCCTCCACTTAGTTACCTTCTTTTCCTTTTTAAGCACACGCCAATTCCCAAATATGATTTTTTTCCATTTTTCTTTCAAGCCACATTCTTTCTCCTTTGTATAAACACTGAATCTAACTTACTTCCATCCTGAAGCTCTCCCAAAAAGAACCACAATGCATATTCTCTTCAACAATCCTTAAGCACTAACTTCACTCATAAAATATTCATGAGTTTATTTACATTTTCTGTATGTGGTGACTTTATTTTACTTTATTTTGTTAGCCTTGTCTCCCTCTTTAGATAGTAAGATGAATGAGATCTATTTCCTCTACAAAGTTTTCCAAAGCTTAATTAATGGATGTCTGATCACTGTTGATTATGATGATATTGTGCATTCAAGGGAGGAAGTTTACAATCTTTTTATATCAGTGCCTTTCTGCCTTCTGGTGCTGATCTACAGCACTGATTTTTTTTTTTTTTTTTTTTTTGCTTTTTGAGACAGGGTCTCGCTTTGTAGTTCAGGCTGGCCCTGAGCTCACTATGGTGCCCAGGCAGGCCGCCGCAAACTCAGCAATCCTCCTGTCTCTGCCTCCCAAGTGCTGGGACTACAGGCGTGAGCCACCACGTCCGACATTACTACAGCACTGATTTTTAATCTTTTTGGATCATGAACCCCACTAATAAGCTAAAGTAATCTATGTACTTTCACCAAAAAAAAAAAAAAAAAAAAAAGGACACAAAAGTTTGCATACAATTTCAGAATTTGAACCTTGGACTAACATCTGTGACCTGAAATGTCTTTTCATTATGTAAAATTTTCAAAATAAATGCATTTTCACTTTCTAGAGGAGGTTCTCCCATACATTAAGATAGAAAAATTGCAGCAAACAGTTGAGATATGATTATTCACAAAGTTTACAAATATAAATATGGCATCAGAATCCCAAAAGTAGGTTGGCAATTATGACTCGTTGACCCTGGGAATTTAGCCAATCTTGGATCAGAGCTGCTAGGAACAAGTCTGTCAGGAACGTTAAAACACTAGGGGTAAAGTGAAAAACTAGTGGGAGAAGCTTTTAGAGAGGGAGACAGAGCAGGCTTCGGAAGCCTGATAGGCACAGAGAAACAGGAAGAACCAGAACTGCAGGGTTGGGAACTTTGGCCTCTCAGTTCTTACACCTTCCCTCCTTAAGGAGGAGCACTGAGAAGTATCCATCATTAATTACAGAGAAGGGAAAATTGGGATATATGCTCTATTTCTTCTTTAGCACATGCTTATTATTGAGTTTACTTAAAATATTCATTTGTTTCATTCACAGGTGGGATTTTCATTTCCAAAAAAGTAACATTCTTTTTTCTTTTCTTTTTTTTTTTTTTGGTACCAGGGATCAAACTTACAACCTTGTGCTTGGGAGGCAGGTGCCTTGGCACTGAGCTATATCCCAGGCCGAAGAATAACACTCTTAAAATCATGAAGGAAGGCTGTGCGTGGTGGCTCATGCCTGTAATTCCAGCATTCAGGAGGCAGAGGCAGGAGGACTGCCTCGAGTTCGAGGCTAACTTGGGCTATATAGTGAGTTCAGAGCCAGTGTGAACTACAAAGCGAAACACTGTCTGGAAAAAAAAAAAGAACATGAAGGAATCTTTTATACTGAACTACTTGGGTTCTCTCCTCATCTATTTACTGCCCTTCTTCCTCAGACAATCTTTTAAAAATGAATTCACTATTTCAATATTTTTTACGATTCCTATTTAATAATCTCTTATCTGAGGGCCACAACTGTGAATGAGAAACGAAAGGGGTCATGTGGCAAACAAAGGAAAGGCAGAAAGTCAAGCAATTAAGAAAAAGTGGCTCATTTCTATTGCTGTTACTACTGTCTCTCATCCTTCATGCTTCCTGTGTCTATTTACATGGAGAGTGCATGCATTCTGTGTACTCATTGCATTTAAGAAGACATGGGTAGGGCCAGAGGGTTAGCTCAGTGGTTCCAGCGTCTGCCTCACAAGCACAAGGTCCTGAGTTCGATCCTGGTAACCACATACAATGCTGGGCATGGTGACTCACGCTCACCAGCAATCAATACCACATACCACAATGCCCGGCGTGGTGGCTCACACCTGTAATCCCAGCACTTGGGAGGCAGAGGCAGGAGGATTGCTGAGTTTGAGGCTTGCCTAGGCTACAGAGTGAGCTCAGAGCCAGCCTGAACTACATACAAAGCAAGACCCTGTCTCAAAAAAAAAGAAAAAGAAGACATGGGTAGCCAGCCCCAAGGACATAGGCCTATAGCCTTGGAACTTTGGGAAGAGAAGTCAAGAAGATCATAAATTCAAGCACAGGCTGAGAATGTCTCAAAATAAAAGATAAAAAAGGCTGAGGTTATAGCTCACTCAGTGATTCAATGGATTCAATGCCTAGTATTACACACACGCATGTGCATGCGCGCGCACGCACACGCACAGACACACGCGTCTACTGGTGGTAAGGTAACGAGTGGGAGCTTTAACATAAAAGAACAGCCAAGTGTTGTATAGCACACCTAGAGTCCCAGATCTCAGGAGGCTGAAGCAAGAGGCTCACTGAGAGTTCAAGGCCAGCTCAGCTAAATTTAACAGATTAGCCTGAACTGCATAGTGAGACTTGGTCTCCAAAATATCAAAGTAATTAATTATTTAATTAATTAGAATAAAAATTAAAAACAAAGCATGTTAGTTATGGGTCCTTTTACTGCTGAAAGACATCACAAGATTAATACAGTTCATGAAACAGTTAACACAAGGTAGAAACATCTCAATAATTTATTTTTAGTAAGTGAAAACCATTTACCCATTGGAACTCCAGGAGATCGGAAAACCTTTACTAGTTGAAAGCCAAAGTCTTTGTCAAGGAAATTAAAATCAGTGCTTATTAAATCTTGTCTGTCCTTAGTTGGTAAGCACTGTAATGGCTTAGATTCTTCCTGTTTCTTCAACTCGTCATCAAATTGTTCATTTAAAAGGTAAAATTCAGAAATGACCTTCAAAGAGCACAGAGTACAAAGTTGGCCACTTAAAATTTCTGAGGAAATAAACTCATTTAGTTTATTACCTAATCTTGTCTGAGATTTTAAAGTCAAAAATGGTTTTCTGTTGATAAAAAGTACCAGCCAAAACCTAAATGTATAATGTAGTACAAGAGAAGGAACAGGGTATTTGTATAAATGTACAGTGTGTCCCCGTCTGTTGAATGACAGGTAATGAGAATAAAACTGTCCACCAATATTTAGAGGGGAATCTTTGATGATATCAAGGTAAGACCACAATGGATGATGGTTAAAAGCTATAATTTTTTGCTTGTTCTCCTCTTTACTATTTATTTCTGAAATTTTATCATTTTCTTTTCCCAAAATATCACTCAGTTCATAGTTTTCTATTAACAGGCAATATTTCTTCCTGTCTTTTGCATTGATATTATTCTGTCCCAGTAAGTTAAAGTTTGGTGTCAAATTGAGACTCCTTTTCTGTATTGTTTTCTCATTCTTTGTTGGTTCTGAAGCACTCTTTGGGACATCCAGTTGAAGTAAAGAGCTTCTGAAGGTATTTGTTTCTGTTTCTATGGATGAATCGGTAGTTTCAGTTGAAGGTGGCAAATCTTCATTTTCTATCAGTAGCTTCTCCTCTGTTGAAATTTCTGGACTACTTTCTGGTCTTGATGCTCCTTCAGAAGTAGAAATCAATTGAATCATTTGTTCCTTCCTGTCAGGACAGGCCAATTTACGTGATCTATCTTTTTTGGGTCTTTGCTCACATACAAACATATGAGTTCCTTCAGGCCAGCTACCAAAATAGGTTTGTCTGTCAGGGTTTAGCTGTAATTCTTTATCAGATAAACTGGTTGTGAAAAAAGCCCAATCATTGTCCTTAGTTTTGTGTACTTCTTGTTCCTCTCTTAAAAGGTCTGAAGTTTTAGATCTACATGGATAGCATGGAACTGGCTCATTTGAGATGCTTTTATCTACCATGTCTCTCTTCTTCATAAGTGAACATGGAGTTTCAGCAAACAGGTCCTGGGTATCTAATGCCAAGCTATGCCTATTTCCAATATGCTTTTCTTTTTTTATGCCAGAGCAGTTATTCCTTGTTATACAAGGAAGATTTTGAGGCCCTGTTGGACAAGTAATATTTGACACTGATGATAAAGTTTGAAACAAGTCATGATCTTCCCTAGGGAACTCATGTATCGATGGGTTGTCCAACTGAACAGTAGGTATAAGATTTGGAAAATAATCTTGAGAATCTATGTTTTTGCGACTATTTTCTTTATAGCCATTCATGAAATTCCCTACTTTATCTTGTAAGCCACTATTTAAGCCATTAATTGATTCTCTTTTGGTCTCTTCAAAATCTTCTTCTTCACCTAGAGCTGGATCTTGATCTCCTGGAGTAAGATAATTTAAGGCTTCAAAGGAGTTTTCAACCTTGATTTCACTAAGAGTCTTATAAGTTTTGTTTCTTTTTCTGTTTCTTTTCTGATTGGTTTTGCCAAGTCTATGTCCAGTTCTGTTCAAAAATCTTTCTCTGAAAGACAAAAAATTAAAATACTTCATGATTATTTGTATAACATTAGCAAACTGTAACATCAAACTGCTAATATACAAATTTCAAAAATCATTAGAAGAGATTTAAAAGTATACATGCACTTTGTACTGCTTCAAAATCATTTTTAAAGAAGATACTTCAATCCTGTAAATTAAAAATGAGTATACAGCCAAGCATGTTGGCTCATGCCTATAATCCCAGCACTTGGGAGGCAGAGGCAGGAGGATTGCTGAGTTCAAGGCTTGCCTGGGCTACACAGTGAATTCAGGACTAGCCTGGGCTACAAAGCAAGACCCTGTCTCAAAAAAAAGAAATGAGTATAAATTAAGAAAATTAAAGTACATATGTACCTACTAATTCCATAAACCAGTAACTTTATGAAAGGCTAATATTTTCCTTACAGAAAATATCCCATATACATATGCAAAATCTACCAACAGAAGTTTTAGATCTACACAGATAGCATGGAACTGGCTATGGTTCCATGATTTCTTAACATTGTAGATTTTAAAAAATAAAAAGTGGCTGGGATAGACCCAAATGGCACAACTTTTACAGCTTTAATAGCTAGGTTTTACCCAGACATAAAAACTTGGGCAATTGATTTACTCTACCAAATTATTACAATGGTTAATAATGAGCAGCTGAGTTTAGCATTTGGCCAACATGTTTCTAATTGTCTAGCTGGCACTACATCTAAACCAATGGTTATAGCACTGCTTTGTAAGGGGGGACTAAAAATAGGTGAAGACATTTTTGGTGGTCACATTATTGGTAATAGTACTGGGTGAACTGTACTACAATTCCTAGTTAAAAATTCATCCTACCCAAAAGAGTAACAGCATTCTCATCAATCACACGGTGGGTTACCTCATCTTAACTGAAAACATTGCTTGATCCTATGAGAGGAAGAAAGATGTAGGGACTTTCTCATTCTGAGCATAAATGTCTGGTTATCCTCTCAACAGTGGATTATTCCACACTGGATAATTAGAGTCAGGGACAAGATCCTAATGAAAACAAAAACCACAGTGGAAGAGGGACAAAACACATGAAAAGAAAAACAGTAAGGGTAGAGTAATAGCAAAACAAAGAAGCAGGGAAATAAACACACAAAAACAGGTGATGAGGGAAAGGAAAAAGTCCTTTGTTTTCAGACTGGGGATTGAGGAAATGAGTTCCATAAACCAACCCTAGACCTTGGCCTAGCTTATTCTTAGCTTGTAGGTAATTTTAAGATACAGATAGTGAATACCTTGTTCTTTGTCACCAATTTGCTGCTGTCCTTGTTTATACACTTCTGGATGTTGACCTAGGAAGAACACTAGGGAACGCTAATGTGCCCAGAAGCAGCTGTGGCAGAGCCTATCTAAAGGGATATAGAGTGAAGGATGTCCTCTTTGCTGGTAGCTCTCCTTTGTGGTCAGTTCTCATTCCAAGGAAAGCTCTACTTGAAGTTCACTGTGCAACATCTGTTATACCAGTAGGCAATCACAACTGTACTAGCAACTTCTGTGCCAAATTCACACCTAAGTCTAGGTTGTCTTTCTAGAAAAAAAGCTGTCTTGGTCCAAATGTGAACCATCTTATTGCAAGGCAAGAAGAAAAAAGAATGGGCAGTGTTGGCCCCTGATTCACTGGATTAAGTAGCAATATACTGAGAATTTAAGACTCTAGCTCACTCTCTTCTCACTGAAGTGAGAAGTGGAGCTGAATGCATTAAATTTGCAACCACTGTCCCTTTTGCTAACTTACTAAAATACAGTTCATCAGTAAAATGTTTGTAACTCCCTGTTATCAGAAAGCCTAAGATTCACAATACTACTTCAGAACTTGGCTTTAAAAAGAAAAGCAGAAACTTCACTTCTTACTTACTATGTACTTAGAACTATTAAGTTTCTTTAATGTGCCAAATAACGTAAGCTTCAGAACTCTATGAAACAGAGTGGGGTATGTAGCTAGGTAGCACTGTGCCTGCCTGGCAAGCACAAGGTCCAGAGTTTGATCCCTCATACAAAAGAAAAAAAAAACAAAAAGGAAAACACAACTACATAAAACTACATACTATCTATAAGGACAGAGACCACTGAATAAAAGCAACTGAAACAAGCGAAGTTAAAAGAATGTGGGCCAAGGATTTATTTAGCTCAGTAGCACCCCACCTGCCTTGTAAGTGCAAGGTCCTGAGTTTGATTCCTGGGGAGCCAAAAAAAAAAAAAAAAAAAAACAGTGGCAGAATTCAGACCTAGATCCATATTCTGTAATTATAATGCAAAATTGCCTCTCACTTGAAAAATAAAAACATACAAAACATTTTCTTCTTTTCCTCCTCACATCTTCAAATACATACATGTACAAACACAAAGCTATTTTGCTGGCAAAGGTTGAAGTCTGTCAAGGAATACCTGAGGCTTTTATCATTAACCTAATGTATAATACCTTGAGACTTTTCTCTTGTTATTGTTCCCCCCCTTTCAAAGTAAACAAGAAATAATAACAGGAAGTGAGAAGATGAGGAACCTCTCTCCCTAATTGTTTTCATCTCAAAGCTCCTTGTGAGCACCGGGAAGGCCAGAGTATATAGACCCAAGACTGAAATAGGAAAAAGGCTCAACTGACTTTTATTGTACACTCACGGGTCGATGTACTGAGAAATGATCACATTCTTGATACTTTTTTGAAAGAAAAGAATAAAATTTGAAAATCTGGATATGAGGGGGAGAAAAGTTAAGAATTAAGCATAAATTTACAAGAAATTTTTTCAAGTATTTAAAATGGTAAGAAGAAAAATGTTCTTGAATAATTGGAAGGAAGAAGTGACTACTGTGTCTCAGGTCTGTGTGAGGCAAGAAATTGCTGAGAAGGTTATTAAAGCAGTTGTCTGGAATTGTACCTCAGAGCCTGAACCAACAGGTTAATTTGTCCTCACAGCGGGTGTTAGAAAGAACAAAAGATAATAGGATTCATTAACATTTCTTAAAGGTTCCTTGGTTTCTTAAATATACTCCACTTACACAAAATATACTAGAGTCCTGTTAAAGATCACTCATGGGCTGGAGATTTAGCTCAGTGGTTCTGGAGCCTACCTAGCAAGCTCAAGGTCCCTGGTTCCATCCTGGTAACCACATACAACATTACTGGGTATGGTGACTCTCACTCACCAGCAGTCAGTACCACATACCACAGTGCCAGGCATAGTGGCTGAGGTCTGTAATCCCAGCACTTGGGAGGCAGAGGCAGAAGGATTGCTTTGAGTTCAAGGCTAGCCTGGGCTACATAGTGATCTCGGGGCCAGCCTAAACTACAAAGTGAAACCTTTAAAAAAAAAAATCACAACTCACTATGCCTAGAGAGAAGAAAGACAACACAATAGATTATAAAAACCAGCTCACAAAAATAAACTCTTTGAGAGTCTGGAAGGTCAAGCAATTTACTAAGACACCTTACTAATAGTTGTCAAGAGCCTCTAAAGATTGAAATTCTAATGAAAAATAAAACACAATACCAAGATGAAAATCAGAAAAGTGTCTTTACAAAGATGTGTGTCAGAGATGTGTACCAGTTCTGAACCACTGAAGTTCTAGGGAGCTTTTCCTTTCCTCTGGAAAGGAAGCACAAGTCAGGAGAAGTCACTTATGAAACTTCAGGGAAATAAGAAAAGTGATGGTATCGCTGGTCATTTGAGAGATGCAAATGAAAACAACACTGAGATTTCATCTCACTCCACAAAAAATGGCTGCTATTACAAAATCAACCAACAATAAATGCTGGCATGGCTGTGGGGAGAAAGGAACCCTTCTCCACTGCTGGTGGGATTGTAGACTTGTGCAACCATTGTGGAGATCTGTGTGGAGATTCCTCAGAAAAGTAGGACTAGAGGTCCCATTCGACCCTGCTATCCCCCTGCTAGAAATATACCCTAAGGAATTTTTAAAATCACATTGGAAAGACAGATGCACACCCTTGTTTATAGCAGCTTAGTTGGTGATAGCCCTATCTTGGAAACAACCCAAATGCCCATCAACTGGAGACCGGATAAAGAAGATGTGGGTTTTTTTAAATGGAGTATTACTCTGCCATAAAGAATGACAAGATTCATTCATTTATGTGCAAATGGAGACACCTGGAGGACACACTAATAAGTGAAATAAATAGAACACAGATATGCAAATACTGGATCTTATCTTTGATATAAGCACCTGTACAGGTAAAGGAGCTCTAGAATGTATGATAGTTTTTGTAGAATGGGAAATATCCAAAAAGAATTTGGTGTGGGAATATAATGAGGGGAAGGAATAAATATGATTTGGAAAAAAATAAAAGGGTATGTATATAGGGGGTTGGGTGGGCAGGGATGTGGGTAAAAATGAGAATTGACCTGTGTCACATATAGGTACAAATTCCCCAATGTGTGTGATTGTGAGCTGTGTATATAATGTAGCAATAAAGTTTACTGAATAATGAAAAAAAGAAAAGAAAAGAAAAGTGATGGTAGTGATAACTACCATTGGAAAGTATATGTCACTGACGTGGCTAACCAGAAGATGCATTTTCTACAGGAAGATGTATCTGCAAAGTGCGAAAGGTTCATCAAAGCTATCTCAAAACTTGTCAAACTTGACCCCATTTGTGCTGATTCACTTAGGGATGAATGGCATCATTAGGGTGAAAAAAGCATCACAAAAATCAAAGTTAGGAAGAGCAAATCAGGAATTAGAGGACAGGCTGTAGTTTTTGAAATGGAACAAGAAAATAGGAAATAAATGGCAACACATCTATGATGAACAAGATTTCTTTTTTTTTTTTTTGCTTTTTTTTTTTTTTTTTTTTTTGGAGACAGGGTCTTGCTTTGTAGTTCAGGCCAGCCCTGAGCTCACTATGGTGCCCAGGCAAGCCGCAGCGAACTCAGCAATCCTCCTGCCTCTGCCTCCCGAGTGCTGGGATGACAGGCCTGAGGCACCACGCTCGGCATTGTGGTATGCGGTGTTGATTGCTGGTGGGTGTGTCTCCACGCCCAGCATTGTATGTGGTTTCCGGGGATCGGACCCAGGACCTTGCGCTTGCGAGGCAGGCGCCGGAACCACTGAGCTAACCCTCCGGCCCAAGATTTCTCTTTTTTGATGACAGCTTTGAATCTAAGCTTCTGGGTAGGGACATGCTGTACCTCTCAAGAATGAGAGAGTGCTTGCTCAGAGACAAGCTAACTTGACTCAGTGAACTGTGACCTAAAGACAAAAGTGAGGGAGGATCCAGATAAAGCCAAAGCTGACTACTATGGAGAAGAAAAACAAAGCATGGTGATTGACAGGTCTGACCTCGCCCCCACAGCAGCTGCCTGAGTTCCTGAGCTCTGAAAACAATCAGCCAATTCCTTCATCTCGCAGCTCCCCCACACCTGAGCCCAGGAATAATGCCTCTTCCGCTACAATATGGCACACACAGCCCACCTGCAAGTTCACAGTGCCCACTGCTGTGGCTGCATGCTGAGCCATTCTCACTGGCCAAATTTCATGCTCCCCACCCCACTTCACATCACTCCACCTAAACCAACCCACCCCACCAGGCCTCCTACTTTATTTATAAATGACCCAGCTCAAGAAACTGGATTTGGACTTGCCTTTGGAGTTACACAAGGAAGTAAGTTAGTCTCCCCTGGAACCCCCATCACTGTTCACCCAACAGTAATGATCTTCATGATAAAAATAAGTAAAGGCACCAAAAACAATTTTTTCCACTGCAGAATTTGTATACTAACTCATAATTATGTACAATACATAAAGTAAATCTAAGATCAAACACATCCACATTATGAAAGAGATATCATAGCTTTGTGGACTGGCTGTAGTGGAATAACCCATTTAATTTATAGTTCCTGGTTCTTGCTCACTAAAAAGCGTAACAGATGAGATCTCAGGCAAATCAGACTTCTTTCTAAAGTGGAGTAATAGTTCCTCCTTGTAGAGTTGTTGTGAAGATTATTAATATACGTGTCCTTAATCTCTACATAATTGATCATGCAAGATAATTCCCTTTATTGCTTCTATACAATAATGACTGATGTCAAGGGGACATTAAATATTCCCAGCTACATGGCTATTCTCTGATATAACTATACTTTTTTCTTGTTTAGAATTGTTTATTTACAAGTAGTCATGTGAATTTATCCCAAAGTCTGTTTATACAAAACATAATTGTTACTATAATGATATAGTTTGTCTCATTAAAGATGAGATGCCAAAGAAACATTGTTAAATTACATGTAGATTAAGATTACCACGAAACTTGGTTTAAAAATTATGAAAACTATGATTATCCCCTCATATTTCTTTGAAAATATCTTTCAGTTCTCTCTGCAATTTTCATTAGTAGAAACTAGAAATTGCTAAGTGCAGAAGGGAAAAATAACACTGAACAGAATCATATATAAGTAATGGTGAATGAATGTACATATAAAGCATATATTTTAAATTTCTAATCAAATATTTAAAGTAGGCATCATTTTCATAATGATCCATTATGGTTTTTTTTTTTTTTGAGACAGTGTCTTGTTTTGTAGTTAAGGCTGGCCCTGAGCTCATTATGTAGCTCAGGCAAGATTCGAACTCCTCAATCCACCTGCCTCTGCCTCCCAAGTGCTGGAATTAGAGACATAAGCCACCATGCCTGGCACAGTGTTATGTGGTCAGTACATTGCTGGTGGGCGTGAGTCACCACACCTAGTATTGTTGTATGTGGTTACTGGGACTGAACCCGAGACCTTGCACTTGCTAGGAAGGTTGGAACCACTGTGCTAAATCTCCAGCCCTATGTTCTATATTTTTGAGGATTTTTATTTTGTTCTGTTTTGGCAGTTTTTTTGTTTTTTTGGTACCAGGTGCCAGAAGCACTGAGCTAAATTTCTGGCCTTGATTCTGTTTTTGTTTTTTTTTTTTCGTAATGAAGATTGAACCAAGGTCCTCACACATGCTAGCACTTTATCACTGAGCCATTCCCATAGCCCAGATTTCCTATACTAATCAATTATATTATATATTAATAATATATCTATTAATGAACCAATCAGCTGATTTTACCCATGATAACAGGACTTTTATTAAGAAAAAAACTAGTATAACACACATATTCTAGATATCTCATAAGTGAAAACTCGTACTTTTAGTATGTATTAACAATAGAAATCTTATAAATTTTACTGAAACTCCCAAGATATGAGGTATGATTGAAAAATGTGGTTAATGTTAAATTTTTTAAAACTTTATTATAAGGCCGGAGGGTTAGCTCAGTGGTTCCGGCACCTGCCTTGCAAGCGCAAGGTCCTGAGTTCGATCCCTGGTAACCACATACAATGCTGGGCCCACCAACAATCAATACTACATACCACAGTGCCGGGTGTGGTGGCTCATGCCTGTAATCCCAGCACTCGGGAGGCAGAGACAGGAGGATTGCTGAGTTTGAGGCTTGTCTAGGCTACATAGTGAGCTCAGAGCCAGCCTGAACTACAAAGCGAGACCCTGTCTCAAAAAAAAAACTTTATTGTAGTAAAAGATTCATTAACATCAATCCTCCTCACAACACTCTCCCTTGCTTTCAACACACATTCTAAGGGAAGGATTTAGCTCAGTGATTCCAGTGCCTGCCTTGCAAGTGCAAGGTCCCAAGTTTAATTCCCAGTTAACCACATACCACAATGCCAGGTATGGTGACTCATCCCCACCAGCAGTCAGTAGCACACATCACAATGCTGGGCGTGGTAGCTCATGCCTGTAATCCCAGCACTTGGGAGGCAGAGGCAGGAAGACTGCTGTGAGTTTGAGGTTAGCCTGGGCTATAGTGTGCTCAGGACCAGCCTGAACTACAAAAAAAGTGAGACCCTATCTAAAACAACAGAGAAACAAAAATACTTATTCTATGCATTCCTCTGTTTTGTGTTTGTGTGTAAATAGGGATTGAACTCAGGACCTTGCACTTGCCAGGCAGGCTGAGGCACCACTGAGGTATATCCTTGACCCTATCTTATCCATTCTTGACACTTTTTGAAGTAATTCTGCAAACTCTCTTTTATGTGAATCTTTAGTTGTGCTCTTGTGGCTGCCTTGATGCCCTGAAGTGATTCAAAATATTTACCTGTCATGGTCACTTTGACTTTGGAGAAGTGTCAGAAGTAGCATGGGCCAGATCCAGTGACCAAGGTGTATGAGGAGGGCACACTGTAATGTTCTGACAAGTCTGCTTTCCCACTGGATAGCACTTTGCAATACTATTCACTCTATTTTTTATCATACCTCATAAAAATAACAAAGAGGACTTTCAGAATTGCTTCAGACAGTGGCAAGAATATGGGCTGGAATGTTTGAAGTGAGAGGGAGCACTCTGAGGAGTAATAATAGCAATGGATCTTTTAATTTAAACATTCACCTCATATTTTGGCCAAACTTCATACAATTTACAACAGAATATGGAAATATTTATGCTTTGTTTGAAAGGAACATTTGTGTCAGAGAAGATAGAAAATATTCAAAAATGTGATTTATTTAATATAACTACATACATGGAAAAATTAAAAACTACTATGTGGCTATATACTGACAACCAATAAATCATCTATTCTCATTAATTCTCATTAACTGAAGAGGCAAAGAAACAAAAGAATATTAGTTATAAAGAGTCTAATAAATAATGAATGATATTAATCAACTGATATTCATCAAACATGGAATGACTAAAGACCATACACTCCACAAATTTTGAAGAATTATTAATGTACAAACTACATGCTCTGGCAATAATATAAACTTTGAAGTTAGTAACAAACTCTCTTTGGGTATAATTTGAAAAACTCAGAGGTAGAAAATTTATAACTGAAATATTTTAAAAGGAAAGATATTAATGTTGCCTATATAATTGAACTTAGAAAAAGAAGGGCAGGGGCTGGGGATTTAGCTCAAGTGGTACTGCACCTACCTTGGAAGCACAAGGACCCAAGTTTAATCCCCAGTCCTGCAACAAAAAAAAAAAGAAGAAGGGCAAGAAACTGTTTTCCTGCTCTGCTTCCCAGCTGACATGAACTAAGCAGTTCTGTTCCTCCGTGACCTTCCTCTATTATGTTCTTGTTTTGGAACAAACAATTATGGACTGAAACCACTTCTTTAAAATTTATTTACAACTTCCAGAAAGATGGCAGAATGGTAAGCCAGAGAGAAACAGCCTCTCCAATATTTGGAATGCTGGAATATAGCAACCTGAAGAAGACCAGGAGCAGGGAAGAGGGTTCTCAGGATCCACCAAGGAATGAAAATGAGTAAAGAGAGGGACCACAACATGGAGGAGGAAAGTGGCAGTAGTGCTTTCTCCTTGAGCCCTGGCTCATAGTGTAGGTAAGGCAGTGTGACAAGCATGGTGACTATTGGTGATCCCAGAGGCCTCCACAGGGAAATATACATGTGAAATGGAGTAATGGACACTGTGAACTACAATAGCTGATAAGTTAACCTGGTTCAGATGCCTCCCAGGAGAGGACAATTGACTAGGAGCACTTTTGGAAAAGAACCAACTAAAGTCACAACTCAGAGCAGCTATGAGTTGGCTCAGTCTAGTGGATTCAAGTGTCTGGGTGAGGCACAGCAAATTTCAAGCCACCAGGAAGTCAAGGATCTAGTTAATACCAGAGTGTTACAAGCCATAGTACTGCAGGCTACAAAATTGGGGTCCTATCCTCACAGCCAAAATCCAGAAGCAGCCTGATCTTCAATAGAACTAAAGGCCCAGGTTTGCTGGGATTATGCAATACCACGATAATTATAGTGCTGGCTTGCTGGGATCAATCAACATAGACTGGGGTTCTGTCTACCCCTCTATCAACAAGAGAGACAACCTTAAGTGGCTATTTCTTTTTCTGCTTTTCTTCCTTTATTTTTTTATCTGTCTTTGTCTATTTTTCTTGATTATTTCTTCTTTTAACACAAGTGAAAACACTGTTTCTAGATTTGTTTGTTTTGTTCTGTTCTTCTTTCTTTCCCTCCTGTCATCTTCACACATTCCCTAAGCTTGAGTAATCTTTTGTCCTCCAACTTTGCTTCTAGTCCCTTTTGTTTTATTTTCCTATTTTCTCTTCTAACTCCTTTTATATTTTCTTCTCTGAGCCCATATTGACTATACACAATTTTCTGGTTTATTTTAGATTTGGTTATATAACTACAAATCTTGCTCATACAGTTAAAGGTAACAAATTAGTTACCAGAGTTTGTCAGTTTCTAGAGGGTGTTTGATGCTGTTACCACTGATTGTACTACGTTAGCCATTATGACAAAATTATAATAAGTTCTTTATTTTATGCCAAGACTAACATTTCCTGAGTGTCAAACAATACTATAGGCTAATGCTAAAGAATAAAGGGGTAGGACAACTAGCCAAGATCCTATCTTGGCTACAGACTCAAAACAACTTGCAACAGACTCAAAACCAACTACACATGGAAGACATCTCTGAGAAGTAGTCATTCCTATGGGTCTCAATAGTAGCAATAAATATGCCACCATTAAAAATTCACAAGCTTCAACTCAGGAATGAAAGAAAAAGCAATAATAAAATGATACGACATGGAAGAAAGATGCATGGCAAACTTTCAGCTCACTGAATACAAACCCAGGGGCCAATGACATGGAATAACTTGAGAGCCACCAACCTAGACACTCTGAAGTGGTAACAGCAGGAGCAATAAAGCAAATGAATAAGGCTCTATAAAAATTAAAACAAGGGCCGGAGATTTAGCTCAGTGGTTCCGGCGCCTGCCTCACAAGTGCAAGGTCCTGAGTTTGATCCGGGTAACCACATAGAATGCTGGGCGTGGTGACTCACGCCCACCAGCAATCAATACCACATACTACAGTGCCGGGCATGGTGGCTCACGCCTGTCATCCTAGCACTTGGGAGGCAGAGGCAGGAGGACTGCTGAGTTCTAGGCTTGCCTGGGCTACATAGTGAGCTCAGGGCCAGCCTGAACTACAAAGCGAGACCTGTCTCAAAAAAAAACAAAAAAATTTAAAACAAAAATAATTTCTCATTTAAATTCAGATGGCCATACTGAAAGCAGTATTAGTAAATTTAGAAAAGCTATAGAAAAAATAGAGGAGCTTAGAAAATGATGGAAACCATGAATGATTCTATAGAGTAAAAACAGAATCAATGAAACAGATTAAATCAGATAACACATTAAAGATTCTATTGAAAGCAGACACAACAGAACAAATCAATATGAGGGCAGAATATCAGATCTATAAGACAGGATATTGAAGTTAGCAATCGTGAAAAGAAGATTTCTTAAAAATAGCAAAGGACCATGAAAACTCAATCCAACAGGCACTAGATGAGGCAAAGAAGAATAAATACTGGGCCAGAGATTTAGCTCAGTGACTCCAGCGTCTGCCTCTCAAGTGCAAGGCCCTGAGTTCAATCCCTGGTAACCCCATACAACAATGCTAGGCGTGGTGATTTAGGCCCACCAGCAACCAATACCACAAACCACAGTGCTGGGCGTGGTGGCTCAGCACTCGGGAGGCAGAGGCAGGAGGAATGCTGAGTTCAAGGCCTGCCTGGGCTACATAGTGAGCTCAGGACCAGCCTGAACTACAAAGCGAGACCCTGTCTCAGAAAAAACAAGAATATTGACTAGAGTCAATTAAAACTAAGAGATGGCACAAAAGACATTAAAAACCTATTCACAGCCCATCAACTGGAGACTGGATAAAGATGTATTTTTTTAAATGTAATATTATTCTGCCATAAAGAATGACAAGATTAATTCATTTATGTGCAAATGGATACACCTGGAGGACACACTAATAAGTGAAATAAATAGATCACCACAGATATGCAAATACTGGATCTTTTCTTTGATATGAGCACCTGTAGATGTAAATGAGCTCTAGAAAGTATGACAGTTTTTGTAGAATGGGGAATTTCCAAAGGAAATTTGGTGTGGGAACATAATGAGGGGAAGGAATAAGTATGATTCTGAAAGAAAATAAAAGTATATATATAGGGGATGGGAGGTATGGATGGGTAGGGATGTGGGTAAAAATGAGAATTAACTTGTGTCATGTACTGGTACAAATTCCCCAATGTTGTGTGTGATTGTGAGATGTATATAAAATGTACCAATAAAGAATTCAATTTAAGGGCCGGAGGGTTAGCTCAGTGGTTCCAGCACCTGCCTCGCAAGTGCAAGGTCCTGAGTTCGATCCCCGGTAACCACATATAATGCTGGACGTGGAGACACGCCCACCAACAATCAATGCCGCATACCACAATGCCAGACGTGGTGGCTCACGCCTGTAATGCCAGCACTCGGGAGGCAGAGACAGGAGGATTGCTGAGTTCGCGGCGGCTTGCCTGGGCACCAGAGTGAGCTCAGGGCCAGCCTGAACTACAAAGCGAGACCCTGTCTCAAAAAGCAAAAAAAAAAAAAAAAAAAAGAATTCAATTTAAAAAAAAAAAAACCTATTCACAGAAGTATTGGCAGAAAAATTCCCATGTATGGAAAAAGAATTTGGAATACAGACAAGTGAGGCATATAGAACGCCAATTAACCGTGATTAAAAAAAATCTATCGCAAAGCATGTAATAGTCAGGATTCCACAAATTCAACAAAATGGTAAAAGCTCTTGGAGAAAAGAAATAAATCACTTATAAGGATTATAAAAATAACAGCAGACTTTTCAACACAAATCCTTAAGTAAAAGAGAGCTTGGGATGAAGTATTTCAAGAACTAAGAAAACAATCTCAAACCTAGATTGATGTACTCTACAAAATTATCTTTCACAACCGGGGCGTGGTGGCTCACGCCTATAATCCCAGCACTGGGGAGGCAGAGACAGGAGGACTGCTGAGTTCGAGGCTTGCCTGAGCTACATAGTGAGCTCAGGGCCAGCCTGAACTACAAAGCGAGACCCTATCTCAAAAAAAAAAAAATTATCTTTCACAATTAATGAAGAAATAAGATAATTCCCTAACAACAAGAACAAAATATGTTCTGAAGGACATTCTAGAAAGAGATAATGAACAGTACAACTCCATAAATCCCAACAAAGTGAACACAAGGCAAGTAATTAAACAGAGGAGGAAAAAAGAGAAATGCCCCACACCTACTCTGGAAGCACAAGGGCCCAAATTCAATCCCTGGTACCACAAAAAAAGGGGGGGGGCAGAGAGAGAGAGAGAGAGAGGGAAAGAGAGAAATGCCAATAGGAAAATAACACAATAAGTGTAAGTCAATACATATTAGTTACAACCATCAATGTAAATGGTCTCAATCTACCAGTCAAAAGAATCAGATTACAAAAATGGATCAAGAAACAAGATTCAACAATGTGCTGCATAAAAGAAATGTACATTTAACTAAAAAAGTAATTCATAGACTAAAAGTCAAAGGATGGAAAATAATGCTCTATAAAATAAGAACTTGGAAAAAAACAGGGTAGCTACTCTATTTGCACACCATGTGAATTTCAAGCCACAACAGACCAAGAGAAACAAAGGTCACTATATCCTTGTAAGGCAAAGTCCAATAGGAAGAGATAACAATCATAAATTCATGCATCAAATGCCAGTGTACCCAAATATATAAAACAAATATCAATAGAAGTGAAACATCTACTTAAGTAAATGTAAAGGAATTGAAATTATCTCATGCATATTATCAGACCATAGTGAATGAGACTGGAGATCAATGGCAAAAGAAATCACAAAAATTTAATACATAGAAATTAAAAACACCCTCATGAACAATCAAGGATCACAGATGAAATTAAAGAAAAAATCAGACTATTTTTACAATTAAATGATAATGCCAGTACAACACACAGGAATATATGGGATGCAATGAAAACAGTTTTATGAAGGAAATTTATAGCAGTAAGTTCCCTCATCAGAAAAACAGAAAGAGCTCAAATATATAATGTTGAAAACTCAAGCTTCTAGAAAAAAGAAGAGCAAATCAACCCCAAAGGTCAGATGAGGGAAGAAATTATAAATATTAGAGCAAAATTTAATGCAGTTTAGACTAAGAAAACAATACAAAGTAGCAATGAAATGGAGAGTCAGTTTTTTGAAAAATTAACTAAAATTAACAAACCTTAGCCAACCTTATCAAAAAAGGAAAGATTCAAATCTATTCAGCTAGTAAGGAAAAGAATAGTCACAACACAGTCTGCAGAAATGCAGAAGATCATTTGTACCTACTTCAAGACCCATATTCTAATGAGATGTAAAATTCAAAAGAAATGGACAGATTCCTAGATATGTATGAATTATCAAAGCTGAATCAAGATATACTATTTCAAAAATTTAGTATTAGAACATTGAAGATATAGTTAAAAACCTTACCAACAAAGAAAAGCCTAGCTCCTGATGGACTCACTGATAAATTCTATAGGCAATTAGAGCTCTAACGTCACTACTCTTCAAATTCTTTTTTTTTTTTTTTTTTTTTTGCTTTTTGGAGACAAGGTCTCGCTTTGTAGTTCAGGCTGGCCCTGAGCTCACTATGGTGCCCAGGCAAGCCGCCGCAAACTCAGCAATCCTCCTGTCTCTGCATCCCAAGTGCTGGGATTACAGGCGTGAGCCACCACGCCCAGCATTATATGTGGTAACCGGGGATCGAACTCAGGTCCTTGCGCTTGCGAGGCAGGCGCCGGAACCACTGAGCTAACCCTCCGGCCCTCTTCAAATTCTTTAATGAAATTGAAAGCGAAGCAATACTCTCAAACTCATTACTGGAAGTAAGCATTATCCTGATACCAAAACCACGGAAGGATTCAACCAAAACGGAGAAATACAGTCCAGTTTCTCTAAAGAACATAGATACAAAAATCCTCAATAAGATAAATGCCACCAAAAACGAAGCAAATCACAGAAAAAAGATTACACACCATGACCAAGTAGGATTTGTCCCAGTGATGTAGGAAATGGACAAACACATGCAAATCAATAAATGTAATATATCATATTACCAGAACCAAGAAAACCACATAATCCTCACAGTTGATGCAGAAAAGGCATTTGACAAAGCCCAAAACCCATGTGTGATCTTTTCAAAAGCCTAAAGAAAACTGAATAGATGACCTTTATATTAATCTATAAAAGCCATCTCTGACAGACCAATACCCCAAATCATACTAAACAGACAAAATCTAAAAACTTTCACTCTAAAATCAAGAACTAGACAAGGATGTCCACTATCATCCCTACTCAATATAGTCCTGGAAACATAATATAGAGCAATTAGACAAGACACAGAAAAGGAAAAAGGAAAGGAAAAGAAGAAGTTAAATTGCCATTATTTGCAGAATATGATAGTCTATATAGAAGACCCCAAAAATTCTACCAAAAGACTTATAGATTAAAAATAGATTACAGATATGCAAATACTGGATCCTTTCTTTGATATGAGCATCTGTAAATGTAAATGAGTTCTAGAATGTATGACAGTTTATATAAAATAGGCAATTTCCAAAGGGAATTTGGTGTGGGAATGTAATGAGGGGAAGGAATAAATATGATTTTGAAAGAAAATAAAAGAGCATGTATAGGGGCTAGAGATTTAGCTCAGTGGTTCCAGCGCCTGCCTTGCAGCGCAAGGTCCTGAGTTCGATCCCCGGTAACCACATACAATGCTGGGCATGGTGACTCACGCCCACCAGCAATCAATACCACATACTACAGTGCCGGGTGTGGTGGCTCACACCTGTAATCCCAGCACTCGGGAGGCAGAGACAGGAGGATTGCTGAGTTTGAGGCTTGCCTGGGCTACATAGTGAGCTCAGGGCCAGCCTGAACTACAAAGCAAGATGCTGTCTCAAAAAAAAAAAAAAAAAAAAAGAAAATCAACAGCGTTGCTGTACACAAATAAAAAATCCACTGACAAATTAGAGAAATACCATTCAAAATAGTATAAAAATACTTATGAATCAACCTAATGAAGGAAGTAAAAGTTTTTTGCACTGAAAAGTACAGTATTCTGAACAAAAGAACTTAAAGAGGCTATAAGAAAATGAAAAAAATATACCTGGTTCTTTTTTTTTCTCAGTATCAAGGACAGAACTCAGGATCTCATGTTTGTGAGGCAGGTACACTGCACTGAGCTATATCCCCAGTCCTACCTTATTCTTAAGTATGAAGAACAAATATAGTAAAAATACCCACACTCTCAAAATTGTTATACAAACTTAATGCAATTCCAATCAAAATATCAGTATCATATCTCACAGAATTAGAGAAAATAACCCTAAAATTCATTCTGAACCAGAAGAGATCTAGGATAGCAAAATTAATTTTGGGTAAAAACAGCAAGGTCAGGGGCATTACAATCTTTGACTTGAAATTATACTACAATGTTACTGTGATAAAAACAGCATAGTACTACCGGGCATGGTGGCTCATGCCTGTAATCCCAGCACTCGGGAGGCAGAGACAGGAGGATTGCTGAGTTTGAAGCTTGCCTAGGCTACATAGTGAGCTCAGAGCCAGCCTGAACTACAAAGTGAGACCCTGTCTCAAAAAAAAAAAAAAAACAACAAAAAAAAACCAGCATAGTACTGGCAGGAAAACAGACCTGCAAGTCAACAGAACGCACTAGAAGATGCAGAAACAACTCCAAACACACTCAAGTCACCTTATTTTTGACAAAGGAGCCAAACACTTCAACCAGAAGAAAGATGGCCTTTTTAATAAATGCTGTACAAAAAAATGAGCTTTCATATACCAAAGACTAAAACTAGACCCGTATCTTTCACTAGACATGAAACTAAAATCAAAATAAATTAAAGATTTAAATGTTAAAACAAAAACACTAAATCTGCTGGAAGACACAATAGGTAGAACTCTTGAAGACACTGCTGTAGGCAAAAAGACTTTATGAACAAAATCCCAATCACACAAGAAATATCACAAAGAATCAATAACTGGGATATCATCTTATTAAAAAGCTTTTGCACAGCAAAAGAAACCACTAACAGACTGAAGAGACAAGCCACAGAGCGGGCAAAAGTTTTTGCCAGCTGTTCCTCAAGTAAAGGACTACTATCTAGAATAAATACAGAACTCAAAAAAAATCTGAACACCCCCAAATTTGAAGACCTAATCTGAAAATTGGCATTGGAAATGGATAGATATTTCTCAGATGAAGAAGTAGAAATGGCAAATAAGTATAAAAAAAAGTTCAGTGTCACTGATCATTCAAGAGATGCATATCAAAATAACACTGAGATTCCATCTCACTCCAGAAAGAATGGCTATTATCAAGAAATCAACCAACAAATGTTGTCAGGGCTGTGAAGAAAAAGAAACTTCTCCACTCTTGGTCAGAATGTAGACTGGAACAACCACTGTTGAAATCAGTGTGGAGATTCTTCAAAAACTAAAACTAGACATTCCACTTGACCTAACTCTTCCCCTTCTTGGCCTCTTCCCAAAAGAACTAAAAGCATCATACCACAGTGATACATGCACACCCATGTTTCTATCAGCAATTTGTAACAGCTAAAATTTACAAACAGCCAAAATGCCCATAAACCAATGAATGGATAAAGAGGTGCATTTTAAAAATACATAATGAAGTATACTTACCATAAATGAAATTAGATATAAAAAGGGAGAAATCACAACAGATAATCCCCAAAATTCAAAAGAGTATTAGTAACTACTTGGAAGACCTGTACTTCAATAAAGTACAGAGGAGGAATCCAAAAAATGGTTAAATTCCTAGATTAATGCAAATTTATAAAAACTGCACCAAGACAATATTTACACCCTGAATAATAATAGGCAATGAAACTGATGCAATAATAAAAAACATGCAAAATAAAAATAGCTCAAAACCCAAAGGATTCACTACTGAATTCTGTAAGAAAGTCAGGGAAGATATAACACCAATACTCTTCAAACCTCTTAGTGACACTGAAAGGAAATGAGTACCAGAAAAGTCATTCCTGGAAGCTAGCATTACCTTGATCTCAAAGGCAAAGACTCAACCAAAAAAGAAAATTACAATCCACTTTCTTTAATGGACATGGATGCAGAGATCCTCAAGAAGACACTAACAAACAGAATACAAGAAAACACTGAAAAGATCCCAGAGCATGTCCAAGTAGGTGTGTTGGTTACTTTTCTCTTGTTGTGGAGACAAAATACCTGACACCCAAAATTAGAGGGGAAGGGGGTTATTTGGCTTGCATTCATAGAAGTTTTAGTCCATAATCGGCCAACCCCCAGACAGGGATGACAAAGAGGCATGGTAGAGGAGAAATAACATAATGTACACCAGGTAGCAACAGCAACAAGGGACAGAGATTTCTCAGTTTTTCTGCCTCTTATTCCACCCAGACCACCAGAGATTAGGGACATGCTGAACCTCTCATTCACATGTAGTGGCTTAGTAATTACATACCCTTATCCCAACATAACAGATTCTAGATTCAGCTATCTCTAACCAAATGAGGCTTTTACGGGACAGCCAGACTCAAACCATCACAGTAGCTTCATTCTAGGAATGCAAGGAAGATTCACCTATGCAAATCAATAAGTGTGATACATCTTATAAAGAGCATCTAGGTTAAAAATTACTTGAGCATCTCAATAGACATAGAACAGACCTTTGAGAAAATCCAATATTCATTCATAACAAAAACCCTGAAAAAACAGGTGTAGAATGACCTCGCTTTAAGCTGATAAAAAGCCATTTATGACAATCCTACTATCAACATCATATTAAATGAGAAAAAATTGAAAAATTTCCTCCAAAATCAGGAAGACTAGGATATCTATAATTACCACTTTTGTTCAAGATAGTACTTGAACCTTTAGCTAGAGCAATCAGTCAAGAGAAAGAAAATTGTAAAGAAAAAAAAAGAATATTGTAAAGGAACAAGTCAAATTATCCTTATCTGCACATAACAAGATCTACACAAGATTCAAAAATTCCACCAAAACACTTCTATAACTAATAAATTCAGCAAGGTAGCAGGATACAAAAATCTACACATAGGACTAGAGATTTAGCTCAGTGGTACCAGTGCCTGCCTAGCAAGTGCAAGGTCCTGAGTTCCATCCCCTGTAACTACATATAACAATAATGGGTGTAGTGATTCCTGCCCACCAGTAATAAATACCACATACCACTATGTCAGGCATGGTGGCTCATGCTTATAATCCTAGCACTCGGGAGGCAGAGGCAGGAGGATTGGGGAGTTCAAGGCTTGCCTGGGCTACATAGTGAGCTCAGGGCCAGCCTGAACTACAAGGTGAGACCCTGCCTCGAAGAAAAAGAAAAGGGAAAAAAATCTACACACAAAAATCAACTGCATCCCGGTACACTAATAATGAGCCCACTGAGATAGAAATGAGAAAACCAATATGATTAAAAATAGCTTTAAAAAAAATGAAACACTTAGTGCCGGGTGTGGTGGCTCATGCCTGTAATCCCAGCACTCAGGAGGCAGAGACAGGAGGATTGCTAAGTTTGAGGCTTGTCTAGGCTACATAGTGAGCTCAGAGCCTGCCTGAACTACAATGCGAGACCCTGTCTCAAAAAAAAAAAAAAAAAAAA
>PVIC010002411.1:0-77895 GCA_004025085.1 Thryonomys swinderianus
GGTCTCGCTTTGTAGTTCAGGCTGGCCCTGAGCTCACTATGTAGCCCAGGCAAACCTCGAACTCAGCAATCCTCCTGCCTCTGCCTCCCGAGTGCTGGGATTACAGGCGTGAGCCGCCACGCCCGACACTGTGGTATGCGGTATTGATTGTTGGTGGGCGTGCGTCACCACACCCAGCATTGTATGTGGTTACCAGGGATGGAACTCAGGAACTTGCGCTTGTGAGGCAGGCACTGGAACCACTGAGCTAACCCTCCGGCCCAAGTTAGGACTATCTTTCCAAGGCAGTTGGCATCTGGGTTGACTCTACCTTGAGAAAGGAGGATGCTGCATGTACTGGGGTGACTCAGTGAGTGAGACAGATCCAGGGGCCAAACACATGTCCTTGGATTAGGCATATATTCTCTCTGAACCTCAGTTTTCTCTTCTGTAACATGGGAGCAATCAGTTGTATCTCTCAGAATTGTGGTGACAATGGTGTGGGGAATTAAGACAACCATGTGCCCAGCACATGTGGGTACTCAGCAAAGCAAATGTCCCTTTCAAAACGATGGCAGTGCTTTGGGACTTTGATTGCTTTGGAGGCTCTACTTGGTGACTTGGGAAGTCACTTAGCCTGCTTTTGCTCAGCTGGCCCAGCACCAGCACACTGCCCCTGTGTCTTGGGAGCCTTCCATTTCTCCAGGTTTTATGAGCAGGACTGTATCACTGAAGTGGAGAGTGAATAAAATAGCAAAAGAATTAGATGCCTAAGGGTCACTAGAGCTGTGATTTACTGAGCGCTTGCCTTGGGTCTCATATTTTAAGTGCATTATTTCTAACTCTTAACAACAGCCCTGAAGCAATATATCTCAATCCTCACTGATGCCATTGTGGAGAGTCAAGCAACCTGCTCTTGATTCCTTGGTACTGGCAAGTGTCTGAGCAGACATTGAACTCAGGACTGCCTAACTTAGCACTCTGTCATGCTCTGTTTTGGAGCCTACATTGCATATTGTCAAAGAAAAGACTATCTGTGTATGTGGGGGAAGGGAGTATGTGCGCACGTGCGCGCGTGCTTGGATGCACACGCGCATCTGTGTGTGTGTTCAGAGCCATCCTAAACCCAAGATGAAAGTTGGAAGAAGCCCCCCAAATGATTGAGCCTAACCTCTACCTGACCAGAAACTCCCATTTCTGTGTCCCTGGCTTCCTGACAAGGAGTTCACTACTTCCTGTGACAGCCCATTCCATTTTTAGACAACTTCAATTACTAGGAAGACTCATAAAGTGCTATTTGCCAGTCAGATTCACCTGCTGTCTTCATTACAACTTCATACACCCTGATGAGGCCATCATTAAGACATCCTTGCTGAAATTCCCAACTCCATTACCTCGTGGACTGGCAATAAGCCCCCCAACACTACTGCCAAATAGTTTCTCTAAAACATCAGCAATGCAGACGGTCATGAAAGGGGTGCTGACTGCTACTCCAGATGAGTCTGGGATAGGTGATTATCGCTTCCAGAGGAAAGGTTATTCGAGATGAAAGGTATTGTCACTCTGGGTGGAGGTATTGCGCATACCACAGAAGTTTAAAATAATCAGAGTCATGTGTATGCAACACAATTTCTTGGTTAATTAAAATGCTTGTGAAAAGCAAGGGAAGCTGATTTTTTTGTTTTTTCCTTCCTGGTTTTCCGCTTCTTTTGCAGTTTTCTTTGGAGTGAAGGACAGTCAGTTCTAAATGATCCCAAATGAGCTCATGTCGCTAGCTTCCTGCACCATGAACTTACTGTAAGATTCAACAGTTAATAATGGAAATTAAAATTGGAAAAGAATGAAAACAGGGGAATCCAAGGTCTCCTGAACGCACGAGCCATGCTCATCTGATTCTCCGCAGGGGAAAGAAAATGTGTTTATGTGATTGTGTGAACTGTGGGGAAATTCAAAGACAGGCAGGGTCAGAAGAGTGATGTGGCTCCGCTGGGATTTCAGGTGGCAAATAGGATTGAGAATCTTAACTTTAATGAAGACAACAAAAATCACATAATTAACACACACTGTTAACACCTCATTAGTCTCCCAGGGCTTAAGTTATGCTAAAAATAATCACATTTTCCTTAAATAAGGTGCTGCTACAGGTGGTCATGAAGGCTCCCTTGGTCATAGAAGAATGAGGCCATTTCACTACATTTTCTTCATATGTTTCCAAGTAGGCTTTGTCTTCATGCCAAGAAAGGATTATTAAAAGGATATGTAGAGCCACAGAGAGGAAATTTATTGAAATTTTCTCTGGCTCAAAGCTTGACTCCAAAACCTTATACAACCCTGTTTTACAACCAGGATCCCTGATACCAGAACTGTCTCTTCTTTGGAGGCTGGCTACAAGCTGAGTTATGAAACTGGCAAGTTTACTCCAGTAATTTCTCAACTCTTCTTTGTGACGTTCTGAACATTAAAATTTTTCTCATGTGCTTACACATTCACTTCCTCATAACCTGGGCTTGACCGGTATAATTGGAAGGAACTAAAGGTTCTGGGTTTCTAATTTCAAGCACCGAGAAGGCCCAGAACCTCTGTATTGTTCTTCCTGGACCTCCCCCACAGAGGAGGTCTGATTTCCGGTTCTCTACAGGAAGTCCTATGCAGACACTGGAGGGTGAGGGAGCATGACAGAGACCATATGGCTTCTAGACATGTTGGGACTAGACACTCAGCCTACAGCTGCAAGGAGCCATCTGGAGAGAGACTGACAGTCAACCCCTGGTCACACCGCAGAACCATGAGATAGGTTAAATGGTGATTGTGTAAAACCTCTAACTTTGAGGTGGGTATTCCAAAACTATAAATAACCAAAACATCTCTGCTCGGCCTTTCCCCTCTTGGGGTGACCCTTCATGCACCACTGAGAATTTATGATGGGTTGAAGGTTTGTGCCTCCCCTTAAACTCATATGTGGAAGTGCTAATCCCCAATGATGGATGTGGGGCTGAGAGACTGGCGAGAGCAGCACTTTGGGATTAAGTCATAAAGGAGGAGTCCTGATCATAGGATAAATATCCTTCCAAGATGAAGCGATCCCGGAGTTCTCCCTTTCCCACCAGAGGACACAGGGAGAAAACGCAGCATGTGAGTGAGGAAGGGGCCTCACCACAGCCTGACTGTGCTGACACTGTGGGGTTGGACTGGTAGCCTCAGGACTGTCAGAAACCAGTGTCAGTCAGACTATGAGCTCCCTGGCACTTCATGGTAGCAACTTGAGCTGACAAGGACATCATCTCCCTGTGCCTCCCCAGCTATTTCATAGCACCATGAAGAATATCAATTCCCCTGTGTTCTTGCCTCCTGTTTCTGAGAGAAATAAGCATATTGCTGAGATTGTTTGGGATGAGATGCCAGATTTCCTTGTCTAAACTAAGAGAGAAATGCCAAATTGTGTCTTTATTTTTCTTGTTCTTGTTCTCTCTGTGCATGAAAATGGGAACACCACGTACCAACTTGGGTTCCACTGCAAACCTACGCTCAGGTGACGGTGCTGCTGTCTTTGGGAGGGATGAAGACGCTGCCTTGATTGTGCTGCACTGAGCACCTCCCCAGGTCTTATTAGAGTCAGCGGTAGCTGTGTCAGAGGACTTTTTGAACACACTGAAAACATTGCTGTTCCTGTCAAAAATCAGAGCAGATCACAAAATGCCTCCTTCCTTTCTTGCAGTGAGGATCAAAAGTTTACTCAAAACAGAGACAGATGGTGGCTTTACAGATCTGACAGAGAGAAAGCAAATGGTTGTCCAGCTCTGGTGCAGAGAGACGCAAAACAGAGGATTCCGAGGGCAAGTTGAGGGGACATTCACATGGACCTGTGCAGTCTCCTTGGCACCAGCAAAGCTAAAGCTGTAGAAGTGTTGCAGACAGCACTCTCCTCCGACTGAATTTAGAAAGCTCAGGTTGGATAAGTCAGTGGGCAGACGCAAGGGTGGACAGCTGTGACAAGCAGGCGAGCGCCGTGTACCCACCAGTTCAGCTGGAGGGACGCGACCGTATGTCACTGTGGGGCTCAGAGAAGCCCCGCGAAGGTGCACAGCTCCACTGACAGGGCTGAGGAAGACGCAGGCAGCAGCATTTCCTGTGGCTGCCCCTTGCTAAGGCCAGGCCACTGCCGCAAGGCAAGAAGCACGGAAGGCTCTGTTACAAGCCCAGCTGTCGTCTAGGCCTCTCTGCTCCTCATAATTGGAAGGAGTTAATTCTGCGGAATGACCTCAGCCCTTACCAGCTAATCTTGTTTTCTGTATAAAAGTTTCAACTTCCTTCATTCCTTAAAGTGCTAAAGATAAATACTGGGAGGCATGTGGCAGATGTTACTGGCTGCCACCTAATAAAGCTCCGGCCTCCTTCCTAAGAAGGGAAATGCTGCTGTGTTAGAGGAGCAACCGTTCAGCTAAGAACACCCGCTCTGCCAGACTCCCCTGCTCCTGGAGGAGCCTCGTGATGCCTTTCTGGCCATAAGACATAAATCAAAGCTGTTGGGGAAACAGGGTGTCGCTGTTTCCCTTGCCTCTTCCTGCCTGAAATGAGGTTCCACATCTGGAGGCATAAAAGCCACGCCGCAGCTGTGAGACAACCGGCAGGAGGTGAGAAGCCTACACAGACACCGATGGGAAGAAAAACTGGGAGAGCTCTGAGCCCCGCTGGTGAAACAGACCCCCTCCTGCCTCTGCACTTTCTGTTTCATGTGACAAATGCCCGAGTGTTTCAGAAACTTTTGGTCATATTTTCCCTTATTTGCAGCCAAAAGCATTCCTGGCAGATACTCTTGGGCTGATCCAATTGTAAAGTGTACTCTGGGTTCGGGTGCCTGGAGTGGGTAAAGAGAAAGCATTCTTTATTGAATATGGCCTTTGTAAAGGCCAATTCCTCACAGGGTAAGACAAACTGTGTTGGTTTGGGCTCCGAGTAAAAGAAAACCGTGGCTTGCACTAACTTCTATAATCAAGTCCCCGAGTGGGAAGTCCAGAGGTGAGAAAAGATGCAGAATCATCAAGGGGTCAAGAAGCTCGATCATTCCATCTTTCTGCTCAGCCCTCCTTGGGGACTGGTTTGTGCTGATCAAATTGTATTCATCAGAAAATTCCCTTGGTGACCCCTGGGTCCCTTTGGGAAGACTTGGATACCAGAACAAAATGAGCCTGGGGTCATAATCATAGGAAAGCAGCAGCGTCTACTACGCAGTGCTATATCGATAACTTTGTAAAATAATGTATGTCCCCAAACACAAAATGGTGATGACAGTGAGCCAGTTTACTATCAACATTGCTTGAGATACTTCCTGGGTGTCTTTTCAAATAGGAGGGGTTGGTTTCTTGTCCACTCAGCTGGCATTTATGGCTTCCAACGGAATGGTCAAATTCATTCATCTTATTTAACTGGTCTCAAAACAGGAAACAAGTAAAATGTTCCAAGGGACCAAATGGCCCACCTGGGAAAATGGAGTACTTGAAAAAATAAACAGGTCCTCCCTTCCCATCCAGCCAACTAAGCCACTTCAGTTTGCCAAAAGAAGCCCAAGCTTAGCATAGACAGAAAGAAAGAGATTCCCAAGCCTATTTAATAATAAGACAAAAGGATGGATTCCGGTTAGAAATAGCCATTTTTCCCAGGGTGGAGCTAATGTCCTTGGGAATGTCGAGAACCAGTGCCTCCTTGGGAATCAACGTGAAACCGATCGCAGGATCATGCAATGTGTAGTCAGCTTCTCGGGAGTAAATTTCTTTCAAAGTGCTGGTCTGCTGGTGCACAACCCACTGGCGTATTGAGTGTTGTCTGCACTAGCGAGAACAATTCACAGTGCCAGAAATCACCTGCCAGGTGCACGTGATCAGGACAGAACAGGCCGTCCTTGTATTTTCCCTTTGGGGGTGATGTCTTTCCGCCTCTCCCAACGTGGTTCTGGTGGTGCCCACCCCAGCCCTGCTAAAGGGTGAGCTCTGGGCACAGCACCGTCTTCCTTCTTTGCCCATACAGCACATGGCTCAAGAGTAGGAGCCCCATGCAGGTAGGTACCGGCAAACTCAAGTTGGGCCTCCTTGGAAGCCTGTTGGAGCATGTAGAATGTAAGAGCCCGGATTTCTCAGTAATGCAGAAGTTGGCCTGAGAACATATCTGTACTTCTGCCTTCAGTGAGCTGGTGTACCTAATGCCAAAACTAAAGGTACCAGGGCTTTAGAAGAAGAAAGAGGCCTCCGTGACAATGCAAAGAAGTTCATTTTACGTTTACAGAAATGTTCACACCCCAACCTGATTGATAGCTTCGTGTTCTCCATTCCAGCTTATTAAATGAATTATCCTAAAAATAGGTAATAAAGTTATAAAAGATACTAGTTGCTATATGCCAAGCATTTTACTGGCTTTCTTACATTCATTATCTCTTGTGATTATTGACTATTTTCATTGTCTCAGCTGTTTTAAATGTGGAGATGATGCGGTTCAGAGCTGATGGCTGCCGCACGGCAACTGGCAATCCGGCACCCTGAGGTCAGGCGTGCGTGTCCCCCCGACGCTCAGGGTCTCCATCAGCCACGTGTGTCTAGCAGATGGCGTAGGTAATGTTTAGGGACTCACGCCAACCACACCACCAATGAATAAGAAGCCTTTCTCCTTTTCATTTTGAATGCTTGCTCATTAAAATTCCAATCTCAAACTCTGTGCAACTGAATTTTAAGGATCAATAACACACAGTATTCCCTTTGAATAACTTTCCCTGGCAAGGATTTGAACTTAAGGCAATCTTCATACCACTGAGGTCAACCCTGTGTCTGCCAATTTTCTTATCTGGCAATGTTTACACGATGTCTCTGCTTTTTATATTTGCTGAGGTATAATTTATAAGCAATGACATGCCTGACCTTTGATATGTGAGCACTCGGACAAGTTTGTGTCAGGTGAGCACCTCACGTTCGAAGACCGGAACACTTCCATCACAGAGATTTTTTTTCCCCTTTGCAGCTAGGTATCTCACACACACACACACACACACACACACACACACACACACGCACGCACACACACACACAGAGGATGTTTCTCTATCACTCTTCCAGAAAGCCATTGTTCTGATTTGATAGTGATAGATTACTTTACCTATTCTGGAATTTCATCTGAATAGAATCATATGCTGGGTACTATCTTGTGTCACTCAGGGTGATGTTGCTGAGACACTCTCTTGTTATCATAGGGACCAGTAGCTTCTTCCATCTTATTTCCAAGCAGTATCCATTGTGAGAACATAGCACACAGCATTTTCCCGTTCACCTGCTGGTGAATACTTGTAAGGTTTCCAGTGACGTTATTAGACCTAATGTTGTGCATATCCGTGCACAAGTTTGTGATACACTTTTATTTCATGAGAATGAAAAGATGGAATCATATCTAAGTGCATGTTTAATTTGAAAGAAACTTCGAAACAATTTGTCAAAGCAGCAGAGCTATTTTACACACTTGTCCTCTCTACGGCTTGGCCAACACTGACGCTGACATACTTTCTATGTTTAGCCAAAGTGATGTAGCATGATAGTAAATTGTGGTCTTGTTCTGCATTTTTTCTGATGACTAATAAAGATTCTTATTGGTCATTTGTATATTTTCTTATGAAACATTGGTTTAATTCTTTGATCTGTTTTTTTAAATTGGGTTATCTTGCATTCTGAGTTCTTTATATACTCTGAATACAGATCCATTATAAGGCATGTGTTTTAGAAATATTTTGTTCTAGTCAGTGATTTGTTTCTTCAATTTCTGAAAAGTGTCTTTTGAAAAGCACACATTTTTAGGTGTGATGAAGCCCAATTTTTTTCTTATATAGATGGTACTTTTTGTGTTCTGGGGAGCAATATTTACCTGTTAGGAGTTTTGTATTTTCACTGTCATCCTCACTCTATGTTTGAAAAGGAATTTTTCCATATTTTAAGATAAAGGCTGAACTCTTTTTACTTCTCTATGGACATCTAATAGTTCCATAGTTGTTGAAAAGATTGTCCTTTGCTTCACTGAATTACTTTGATCCTTGACCAAAATTGACCACATACCTGTAGGTCTGTTTTTAAACTGTTCTGTTCCTTGATCTGTATGCCTGTCATTATGCCAATACCACATAGATTTGATTACTGGAGCTTTTATAGCGTAAGATCTTGATGTCAGATAGTATAAGTTCTATGTGTGTGTTTTAAAATTGTCTTAGAAATTCTAGGTCTTTTGCTTTTCTATATATATTGTAGAATCAGGTTTGCAACTTTTCAACAAAAGTCTGAGAATACGATTGGAACTGCACTGAATCAAGGTAACTGGCATTTAAACAGTCATGAATCTTCTAACTGATGAATATGTTATAACTACTTAGATCTACTTTAATACCCCTCAGAAATATTTTAAATTTTTTTACCCTCTGTGCCTTTTAAGTGGAGAATTCTTCAAAAGCTTTCCTAATTTATTACTAAATATTTTTGTGATATTTTAAATTATTTCATGTTCAATTGTTGCTAGCAAATAGAAACCCAATTTTATTTACTGACATGGAATCTTTCAATATTGCTGAAGTCCTTTATTATCTATAGTGGTGTTTAAACATATTCTTACAACTTTTTATATAGGCCATCATGATGTTTACAGAGGAATTCCACCTTCTGTAATTTTTACTACTTTTCCCTTCTGTCCTACTGCACTGGCTAGGACTCCTAATCCTATATTAAATAGAAGTGGAGAAAGCAGATATTTCTGATTTATTTCTAATATTTGGTAGAAAATATTTAATATCTCTCCATTAAGTGCGCTGTTACCTGGAAACTTTTTTTTAGCTGCCTTTATCAAACTGAAGAAGGCCTTTTATTCTACTTTGCTAAGACTTTTTTTTAATCATGAATAAGATTGGATTTTGTACTTTGTGTACTACTTTTTCCATAACTGAAAAAATGATCAAATGATTTATTCCTTTTATTCTGTAAATGTGATGAAATACACAAACTAATTTTGCAACATTTTACATTTTAAACCAAACATATTTCTAAGATAAATTCTTCACAGTTATCTTATATATGCATAGATATTTTTAATTTGGGATATATTTTGTGAAAATGTTGTTCAGATGTTTTTCCCTTGTGTTCATGATACTGATTTGTTAGGCTTTTCATTTCAAAGTTATGCTTACAAAATGGATAGAAGAATTTCCTCTTTTTCTATTTTCTGCATTTGTGTAAATTTGGTATTTCTCCTTTCTTATGTATTTTAGAAGTATTTGATGGAATTCTCCAATGAACCTACCTAGGTCTAGACTTTTCTTTTGTGGGAAATTCTTTGTGGGCATTTTAAAGGAATTTTTCATTTCATCCAATTTACTAATTTTATCAGCATAAATGTGTTCACAATTACTTATACTTTGGCCAGCATGGGATATGAGAGCTTCTGTTTCTCATAGGGGTGATTTCATTTCTCTTTCTGTTTGATTAGTCTTGCTCAAGCTCTGGAATTTTTTTTTTTTTTCACAGTACCGGTGATCGAACTTGGGCCCTTGAGCAAGCCCTGGAAATGTTATTATTCTTTACAAATAATCTACTTTGGGTCTTCAAATTTTTCTCTCTTATCTGTGTTTTCTCTTACTCATTTAAGTTTTTTTGTTTTTCCTTCCACCAGCATTTGTTTGCTCCTTTTAAAAATTCTCAGTGAATAAGCTTTTCTACTTTTTAACTACACACATAAGCATATAAAGCTATGTATTTCACTCTAGAATTGTTTTATGTCTGTTCAAATTTTGATATGATTTTTAAATTTTTTTTTTGGTGGTACCAGGGATCGAACTTGGGCCCTGGTGCTTCCAAGGTAGATGTGGTACCACTTGAGCTAAATCCCCAGCCCTTGATATGATTTTTTTAATTGAATTCTTTATTGGTACAATTTATATACATCTCAAAATCACATATAACATTGGGAAATTTGTACCAGTATATGCCACAAGTTAATTCTCATTTTTACCCATATCCCTACCCACTCCTCCAATATGATTTTTTTTATAATTCACTTAGTAGTATTTTCTAATTTCCCTGTGGTTTCTTCTGTAGGAGTGCATGATTTGATTTTCATAATTTGGAGACTGTCTAGACAACTCATGGATTTTTGTTTTAGCTTCACTCCAATCAGATAACATATTGTGTAAGGTTTGGACCTTTTTCAACGCAGCAAAATTTATTTGGGCCTAGGATCTTATCTACTTGGAATATTCCATATAAACTTGAATATCTACTCTGTAATTGTTGGCAATGAACTACGTCAGTCATGTTGATTGATGGTGTTGTTCAGATTATCTATACTCTGATGCTTTATTTCTTCTATTAAAATATATGCTAAAATGGCCAAGTGTAATTGTGGCTTTGTTTTATTTCTGTCTTTAGCTTTCTAAGTTTCATTTATATGCTAAAGCTTTGTTGTTGGATATAAGATTATAATGTCTTCCTGATACATGTGCTTTTTATCATTGTGAAATATCTCATTGCTGTGGCTTAGGCAATAGTTTTGGTCTTCGTATTTATTTTGGCTGATGTTAATACAATCATACCCTTCTTATCCTTTCTATTTGCATGAAAAGCCTTCTTTTCATCATTTTATTACCAACATATCTGTGCATTATATTTGACATGTCTTTCACTTAGTGAATAGTAGGGTCGGGCTTTGCTGTCCAATCTAAGAATGACTGAACTTCCATTTGTCAAAATATCCCTCAGCTCAACACCTCTCCTCTATAACAAGAGGAAAACACATAGATGAGAAGGTGGTGAGATTAGACACAAGAAATGGTATATTTTCCCACCTAGCCCACTTTATTATATGACTTCTGGCCTCCATCTCTACTAGAGTTTTAAATTCCCAGGGTGGTTAATATCGAAGTTCTCTTTGAGTTTACCTAGATTTAAAGATGAAAATTTAACAAGAAGCTGGCTTTGACTTATGCATAGGCATTTTATTTTATGAATGACTGTCCTTTCCCTGTAAATATATTTTTAAAAGGACTTCTAATCTATACTTGTGTTTAATAATGAACACACTCACAAATGAAAAGATAACTTCACTCTGGAAAACAGTACCCAACCAGAAGAATGGTCCAGAAGTGGAACAAAGTAGTTGAACCAGCAGTCAGATGCCTTCTTTTCATCCTTGACTTTTGATGGAAATAGGCCAAAGAGAGATAAATTCCTGCTTTGTTGTAATGTACTGTGGACAAAGGACCATGTTGAAAACCTTGTGTGCCAAGATGGACAGACATTGGGAAGGGGGCACCCTAAAAGTTGCATGCCTTGGTTTCTGGCTTAGGGCATCAGCAGTGCATAGAGATCCTCACTGGGAGGAAGATGTCCTAAGACTCAACTGTCTTCCTTCTCTTTTCTACAGGAATGACAAGAAAGAGCCTTATACAGCTATTAGGAGGCTGGTTGATTCATAAGATTGCTCCAAAATTCTGTTACATGAAATTCAAACTCTACAGCTAGAACTATAATGCAGAAAATTCTAACATTCCAGATGCCTGTGTCCCCATGCTTCACCCCTCTGGCTGGCCTTGGCGGGTGGTGGCAGTTTAAAGCTGTGACAGTAGCTGTGATCTGCTCTACTTGGGAGCATCAGTTAAGAGTCATCCTGGATTCATCTGCTGAGTGAGACACAGAGCTGCCTCCATGACTATTTTCTTCCCCGGCCCTTGATTCTGAGGGTTTTTGAATCTTGTCAGCATTTCAGCTTCCTAATTATTTTTTAAAATAGAGGCTGAGTCAGAGGACCTTGCTTTCCTCCGCACTTCCTTCCAGCCACAGCTTTCCCTCATCCCAGGGAGTGAACTCCATCTCACCTCTGTCCTCAGATCCCAGCCCCTCACATGGCAGTATGCACAGCTCTCTGGGGTCTCCTGCACATCCTGTCTGCTAGTTCCTCCACCGGTGCTGGGAATGTAGAGGAAGGGGGGATGGGCCATGGTTTTCAGATGAGAAAGACTACTCTGTGTAGACATTGCAGGGGAGGTGAGGGGCAGCAGGGAGAATGAAGAGATGGAGAATGGGCCTCCATGGTCTCTCAGGTACAGTCTTCTCCAAGTAGACTATGAGCCCCTTGAAGTAAGACTATGACTTTCATATACTGAGGGTCATGGTGCCCAGTGCAGGGTCCAACACATAACTGCATCTCGTAGGCCTGAATTTCATTACAAGTATCAGAAACCCACTAGCAGAGAAACATATTGAGGTGTGTTCTCTCCCATCACAAGAAGCCTACGGCTGTGCTGCTCAGTGAGGCCTTAAGTTCTTTCCACCTTTCCCTTCTGCCTCGCAGGCATCATTTCCACATTTTAGTTAACAGGAAAGGAAATGTCACAATCCCTTCAAAGAACACAAAAAACATTCCCCACAATGGAGTCAGCCTATGTCTTATTGATTAAAAAGGGGCCATGTGACAACTACTACTTAAAAAGGGCCTAGAAAAGCAAATGCCTATCTAGCTTCCCGGCTTCTGGAGCAAGAATCAGTCAGAAAAGGGCCACATGTATTGCGAGGCCCAATGAGTGTTAAATAAATGTAGCTAGAGAGTGATTTGAAAAATGTTTTTCCCTTCTCAAATACATGCAATTATTTCAATGTAATAAGTGCTAAACTGCATATGTATTCAAGTTACTATAGTGTTTTTCCTTTTTTTTTAATTTAATGTATTGACACATTATATATACACATCACAATTACACTCCACATTGAGAATTTGTACCAGTATATGACACAATTTAATTCTCATTTTTCCCCTTCCCCTATCCACCCTACAAACCCCCATCCCTATATACACAAGCTTTGTTTCCTGTTTTTAACCATCAATTTTTCTTTCCCCTTAGTATTTACCCCTAAACCTCATTTCCCTTTGAATATTATTTCACAATATCTATCATGCATTCTAGAATACATTTACATCTTCAGTTTCTCATACCAGAGAAAAGATATGATATTTACACATCTGTGACCTATTTATTTCACTTATGAGTATGTCCTTAAGGTTCATGATAGCTAAATCTTCGAAACAACCCAAATGCCCATCAACTATAGATTGGATAAAGAAGATGTGGTTTTTTAATAAAGTGGAGTATTACTCTGACATAAAGAATGATGAGGCTGAGTCATTCATATCCAAATGGATGTACCCTAAGTACCATAATGTTTTCTTATGGCAAAGCAGGAATGGCTGGAGTTTCCTCCCAGGGATAGGGGAGAAATAAGGAAGGGAAAGTGAAGACCATCAGGATCTTACACTGGAGGGCTTTCACCCTGGTGTTCTCCTTACAAAATAGTCTCCAACATTACCCTTTGGGTCAGAAAAGGCATTTTTTTGTTTGTTTCCTGCCATAGCCTTTCTCTCTAGGTGACCATATTTGAGGGGATGGGAGACACCCTCACAGTGAAAAGGAGACTTGCCTGAATATGACATGAACCAAAATGCGATTTCTCCTCTTCAGTGTGAAGCAGCACTATTAATACAAATGAAAAGCTGCGTGGAGATTGCTTAGCAAGTGTCTGACACACAAGAGGCATTTAATAAATGTTAGATGTTTTTATTTTACTTGTATTCAGAAGACTGATGCTTCTTTGCTTCCTGCCCACTTTTAAGGATCTACTTTTCTCTATATCACCCAGGTGTGCTTGGACAAGATTGAACTCTGTCCTTCTGGGATTCCACTTCCACACCCCAGGGGACTTCTAGGAAAGCTCCGGGCAGGTAAGACATGCTTGAAGTGTTCTCAGGTGGATCTCAAGTACCCTGCCTGGGTAAACCGTCATTGTGCAAAACCTGAAGGTTTTGGAGGGAAGTGATCTGAAATTCTCCTTCAGTTTCAAAAATTTTCTCCTGATGTTACCACTCTATCTACTAACTGATAAGAATTAATTGCCCTCATTTTCTGCAAACATAGTGGGAAGGAAGATATTTGCAACTCAATTCTTGCCGGAAAGGTACAAAGTTCTCACACAGAGAGCTCTCTCAGGTCGGCAGGAGAACTGCTTTTGAAAGCTTCTCCTGGTGCCTGCTTCACAACGCCCACTTGATTTTCTGCTGTATTATTCATTATCAGATGGGAAAAGCATAGAAGTCAATAGTTCAGTGTCTCATTTGCAAGGCTGTTACTAATATTACAGAGATAACTGCAAGATTCATACTTATCAATTACTTGTTTCTGACTTTTTTTTTCATCTCCCTCTTAGGTTAATAATAATCAAGAGTAATCATTAAAAGACCAGGCTTAAGAGTCAGAGTCCTAAGTTTTAAATCTTAACTTTGCCATTTTGTATATCTGCAACTTTGGCCCATTCATTTTGTTCTGAACTTCCTTATTAATATGGTCAACAGAGTAATATCAACTCTACAAATTTATTGTAACCATTATAGTAAAAATACTATCTGAGCAAGTGCTTTCTAAAATGTTCAGTTGCAAGTTTAGAAAACTCGACCCAAACAATCTAAATCAACTGAGAATATATTTACTTACAAAATGAAAATAGAGTTTCAGGTATTGCCAGATCCAGGGGGCTCATGTGCTGCCACTAAGTTCAGATTTTACCCCAGATTCATTCTACTTCCTTCTATGTTGACCTTATTCTCAGAAGGCTTCTCCCTTAGTGAATATGGTAGGCACAATAATTTTGCTCTTTCCTTCCAGTTTCAAGTCCAATGGAAAAGAAAGTTTTTACCTCTTTTAACAGCCCCAGCAAAATTGTTATAGTATCTCATTGTCCCTGAATATATCATCTACAAGATACTTGCAGCAAGGGATAAAGGCAACACCACTTGTGCAGCTGAAAGTGGTTTCTTAGAAGGAAATACCAGAACAGAGCAAGGGACCTTACAAGGAATACAATTAATCTAAACAAAACAGTAGTTAGGACCTTATAGAGTTATTTCAAGAAATGAATGATAATAAATATGTTTTAATTGGATGAATGATTCACAATGAGAGGGCTACAGGGTGAGGGTGAAGGAGTAGGGGGCATCTGGAACTCTGAAGCTCATTTGTGGAAGACAGCCACACCCACCCTCAGAATGCAAGCTCATTTGTGGAAGACAGCCACACCCACCTTCAGAATGCAAACTCATTTGTAGAGGGCAGCCGTGCCCACCCACAGAACACTGAACTGTTCTCTGTCTAAGGCCTCAGCAGAGCAGAGGGCTGGAGGTCCTGAATCCTGGGAATTCTCCATCTTTCTTTCTGGAGTGGCTAGCCTCTGAACGAAAATCTTTTATTTGAACTTTTTCTGCCAACCATGGGCTCCCAAACCTAGTTGCCTATCCAGATCACTGGCTTTTAAAACTAAGTATTTCAGAAAGTGCCCAATGTGATAGATTTATCTGACCCCGGGGTGGGCACAGAGGCCTCCTTATTCAGTACACTTTCCTGCTGCCACGGCTGGTGCTGGGATCCTGGGGCCCTTCTCCCGTTTTCCCTAGCCACACTCCCCACCATCCACACAGCTGTTGTCTCTTTTCTCAGAGTGTGAACCCCCAGGGCCCGGGGCTCCTACAGCTCTGGGTCCCCAGTGCACAGCATGGTCACAGTCTTTTTTCCTCCAGTGCACAGCCTGGCAGGGGGCAGGCACCCAATAGCCATTTATTGAAAGGATCCAGGGGGACAGACAGGCAGCAGCAAGCTGCTTTCTCCCCTGTGGGCTTTTCTGGGAAAGAAATGCTTCTATTTCTGGAAAAAGCTGCTGAGACTGAGAAGAGAGAAAAGGACCTCATGAAGAGAAAAGGCTGCTGGTTGCCCCAGACCAAGCACCCTTTTAAAAGGCCCCTCTGTCATTTTAATAACAACAGTGACAATGATAGTGGCATTACTGTTAGTGTCATTATTTATGACATATTAATGTCATGACTTAGGAGAGCCAGGCCCTGGGTTTGCACTTTCTTTGTGACAATCCATTTCATCCTCACAGCGAGCATGCAGATACCAGTGTCACCTGCCCATTTGACAGACAGTGCAAGGGAGGCACAGCGAAGGTGTGGGCACGCAGTTAGGAGGTGGCGAAGCCAGAGCTCTGCCTGCTATACCTGCTCCTCACCTCTTCATAGTGACCGCCAGGTTCTGGAGAAAGCATCACTCACGTACAATCGCCAGGAGCCTGTGTTTGACTTAAACATGTACCAGCATCCAGCAAAAATAAGTCAAACCTGAGGAAATCAGGGGAAAGTAGAAGACTGCTTATAAAGCAGCCATTGTACACCTCTCCAAACAGACTATTTTCTTTCTCGTGTTTATTGCCCTGCTGTGTGCTGAAGGTCACAGGCTGCGTCTGCAGAAGCCAAGGACATCATGAAAAAGAAGACTTGGCTGAAGGGACAGGAGGTGGGAACAGAAGAGGAGGAGGTAAGACGATTTTGCAACAAGGGACATCTGGCCGGCTTCTCCTCCCTGGACGGGCCCAATGACCTTGTTCCCTTCGGCTGACCACACCCCAGGGCAGCTTCCCTCGGCTCACAAACAACCCAGCCCAGGAGAAGGTTTGAGTTCCTGCAGTCCCAGCGGTGCTGCTCTCACTCGGCAGGAGAAAAGGTCTCCCGGAGGTGCCGGCCAGGTGGGTGTCAAGCTGAGGTTCGATCTGTTCTTCTCCATGGATGTGTTTCCTGAGAGCTACCAGCTGGCCGGGAGGGCAGGGGGCCTCGTCAAGGGAACAGACTTGGTCGTGTTCTGGGAAAGAAACACTTACGACAGGCCTGGCTGCTCTGGAGGAGTGGGGCTCTGGGGAGGAAGAAGCTGTTTGGCCTTCCAGCGCTGCAAAGGCCGGTCCAAGAGGACTTGAGCATTAGGAAAAAATCTTGCGAGACAGCAGTTTCTCAGAGTTACCTCATTGGAGGCTGCCTGGCCTGGGGTCAGAGCTGCTGAGGGGCAGCAGGCACACTGGACAGCCAAGCCTTAGGACGGCCTTGAAGCCGTGGGCTTGGCCAGGCCGCCTCCAGCTCCCACCAGCGGCTCCTTCAGGGGGGAGTTGAGGGATGAGAACTCACCCAAGGCTTAGGTGGCGTTTTCAAGGCTCAAATTTTTGCAGATATGGAGCCAAGGGAGAGGTACAGGCTTGGTGAGTTCCTTCGCCTCAGGACAGGAACCCCTGTGGCTTCTCTCTGATAGGCTTATCATGCTCTGCAGAGCATGAAGGCTCAAAAGAACAGGCCCACACAGGAATCGCAGGAGAGACAGGGAAAAGCCCCCAAAAGCAGGGACACAGTCCGCCTGGGTGTAGGAAAGGTTTTCTTTTTCTTCTTTTCTTTTTTTTTTTCAATTTAACAGAGAAACAGCTCCTTCAAATGTGTAGTATTGCTCATGTATTCCTGAGAAACAAATTCCTAAATAGTTTGATTTTGCTCTCTGCTTCAAAGGGCAACTTTTCCAGGTGTAGAGCAGATCTAGACAGCAGGCTGGCTGGCCGAAGGAGGAGAGTCCCACTGCGGAGAGCTCTGGGGAAGTCCCTGTGTCCCTAGGGGCCCACTCCTGAGGCCAAGCTTTCGTCAGAGTGCCGTGCCAGGCTATGTCAGAGGCTGATCCCCGGATGGCATGTTCTCTGCTTCCCAGTCCACATCCTGGCTACTCCTCGGGGACTTGGCTGGGCACACACTACTTCTTGGTTTCCACCACTTTCTTGGCTGATGGTCTCACCATCTCCCATCAGCAGCTTCTTTGCTGAGAAACTGCACACCGTGCTCTGGGCTAGAGGCCCAAGCTGTGTGCTTTATGATGTGGGGCCTGAAGTGAGTTGGGGGCTCCAAGTGGACCCCACTTCGGCAGTTCTAAGCCTCTCCTGCCAGCCTGTCGGTAGCTTCTTGCCCTAGCTGCAGATGAGCCTGCTGCGGCTCAGGGGGAGGCAGGCCCAGGACAGTTGCACTCCAGCATTTACTCTGCTGCTCTGTAGGAAACATGACAACGGCAGCTAATTCTTAGAGCTCAAAGCAGTCAGGCTTTCAATTCATGAGGTGAGTCCGGAATCCATTCTTATAATCGCTGTACTGAACACCTTCCTGGGATGGCTCTAGAGAGAAGGCAGGCCCAGTCCTGGATTTGTTTTTGTAAATGGCACCTACTTTGGGGTCAGAGAGGGCCCTTGAAGGTGCACTTAACTCTCAGCCTAGTTTTTTGGAGACATCATTAACCCCTCTGGACAGGTTGTTAAAAGTGGAACTAGCCTGGCTTACAAATACCTCACTTAGTCCTCAGCATGCTCCTCCATGGTGTGACTTATTTCACAGGGAAGCTCCTGAGGCTAGAAAGTTAGCAGCCCTAAAGCTTACAGGACCCGTGGGTTCTGCATTTGGATTCAACCAACCCCTGATGGAAAATGGATCCTTGAGATATAACTGGCCCAACATACAAACCGCTTGGGTTACAACTGTTATTTTAGTTTTTAACTTAGGAACTAAGTCTTGAGTTACATCCCATATACCAGCCACTTGTGCTTCCAGTTGGTCCGGAGACAGATTTAACCCTTGTAGAGCTCTGAAAGGAACATTATGACATCCTTTCTTGTGTGACGTTAATTGAAAAATCCCAGGCCTGGGCCGGAGATTTAGCTCAGTGGTTCCTGCGCCTTCCTCGCAAGTGCAAGGTCCTGACTTAGATCCTCGGTAACCACATACAATGCTAGGCGTGGAGACTCATGCCCACCAGCAATCAATACCACATACCACAGTGCCCAGCGTGGTGGCTCATGCCTGTGTCATCCCAGCACTCGGGAGGCAGAGACAGGAGGATTGCTGAGTTCCAGACTTGCCTGGGCTACATGGTGAGCCTAGGGCCAGCCTCAACTACAAAGTGAGACCCTTCTCAAAAAACAAAAACAAAAAAATCCCAGGCCAGTGTCGCTAAGGACTCTGTGATCTACTGTATACAGGAGACAGACTCACGTCTGTACAGAGATGCCTGAGCCTTCACTTGCCCAACTTGAGTTATAACCAGACATCTCAAACGACCTGAATTTATAAGTCAAGCATCCACCGTACTTGGAGAAAAGCGAACCATGTACTGAACATGAACAAACTTCCTCTCATTATTCTTTAAACAATACAGTACTGCAGCTATCTACTAAACTAGCATCTATGTAAATGTAATAAATACCCTAAAGATGCGTTAAAGTACAAGGCAGGATGTGTGAAGGTCATGTGTGAATATAGGACCAACTTGAGCACCCACAGGCCTGGAGGCCACAGAATAGGAGAGAGGACCTGGAACCCCAGGCTGAGGGTCTGGTGTGTCTCCTGTAACTGACATTCAAGTCTGAACCTGAATCCACAACTCGTTGCCAGACTCCAGAATCATTGAGCTTGTGTCATTACACAAAGAGGCCCACCTCCCCCTGAAGTGGTTCTCCCGAGTAGAGTTTGAGCATCTGGTTTTTTTGTTTGGTTTTGTTTTAGTTTTTTTTTTTTTTTTGCTTTTTGAGACAGGGTCTCGTTTTAGTTTTTTGAGACAGGGTCTTGCTTTGTAGTTCAGGCTGACCCTGATCTCACTATGTAGCCCAGGTAAGCCTGGAACTCAGCAATCCTCCTGCCTCTGCCTCTAGAGTGCTGAGATTATAGGTGTGAGCCACCACGCCTGGTTGGGCATCTGGGGTTTTTGTCTTGTTTTGTTTTGTTTTGTTTTTGTGGTACCTCAGGACTAACAAATATAACCGATCACTCCAGGTAAAGATAAAGAGTCAAGTCCTTAGATCTGCGTATGTCATAGCCAGTCTGCACGCAGGAAAGCTTGGCTCAGTCATAGTCCCAGTTGTCTGATTAATTTCCCCAAATAGGATTTCTCGGAACAACGAACAGAACTGAGCTTGTGTCTCCTAGGACTGAAGGCCGAGGCAGGGAGGCAGGTCTCCGGGTAGCGCCTGGAAGGAGTGTGGTGGGCGGGGAGATGTAGAAGGCTGAGTCTGAAAGGCCCTGCATACTTCATGGCCCTGACATTCTCTCCACGCTTCAGATACAGGACTTGAGAGGCTCAGCTCTGTGAGTTTGTCCAGTTCTGGTCCAGCGCCTTGACCCAGTCCCTTGGAGACAGTAGGCCCTGGAGAAACCTGTGCAGATGCAAGACTGTCTGATGGGCCCGGAAAGCCCTTGGGGGGCGAGGGTGGGATGAGGGGGATAAGCCGGCTGAGACTGCCTATTTCAAGTGACTGAGCTACTCTGCCCTGTGGGCCCCTTAGGTGCAGACCCCGGCCATGCTGGCTTTGCTGTGTGGCTGCCTGCTTCTGGCGGCCCGGCCCCCACACACCCTGGGTGAGGAGGTGGAGTCCAGCCCCGAGCTGGTGGAGAAGATCCACGACATGTACGCCAAGGTGACAGACATCTGGCAGGAGCTGACGCACCGGCGGGAGGCGGCCGGCAGGCCGGACGCGGCGCTGCACGCAGTGTGTCGCGTGCAGCCGTCCGCCACGCTGGGCCCCGAGCAGCCCCGCGTGACCGGCCTGGTCCTCTTCCGGCAGCCCGCGCCCGGGGCCAGGCTCGAGGCTTTCTTCGACCTGGAGGGCTTCTCCAAGGAGGCCAACGGCTCCAAGCGCGCCATCCACGTGCACCAGCTGGGCGACCTGAGCCAGGGCTGCGACTCCACCGGGCCTCACTACAACCCGCAGTCCGTGCCGCACCCCATGCACCCCGGCGACTTCGGCAACTTCGTGGTGCGCGATGGCCGCCTCCGGAAGTTCCAAGCCGGCCTCCCCGCCTCGCTGGCCGGCCCGCACTCCATCCTGGGACGCGCCGTGGTGGTCCACGCCGGCGAGGACGACATGGGCCGGGGCGACACTCCGGCCAGCAGAGAGAACGGCAACGCGGGGCCCAGGCTCGCCTGCTGCGTGGTGGGCGAGGGGGGCGCCGAGGCCTGGGCGCGCCAGGCTCGGGAGCACGCGGAGCGCAGGAAGAGGCGGCGTGAGAGCGAGTGCAAAGCAGGCTAGGTGTGCAGGGCCGCCCGAGACCGGCGCCCGCCAGCCCGGACGCCCCACACGCCCCGTACCCCCACGTGCACCACCCCGCAGGACACCGTGCGCCTGAAGGCCTCGCTCTGCCAGGACCTCCCTGTGCTCCGGAGAGCCCCATGCCAGGATACCGTGAAGCCCGAGAGCCCCTTCCCTCTCAGACACCCCAGTGACAACCACGCGAGGCCTAGTGCAATGGGCCCACCCAAGACGACCCCCGACACTCTCCAGCACCCCAGAGGCCCCATCGGGGACACGTGTGTACCCCGAGAGGCTTGCCTGCTGGGACATCCCTTCCTGCGTGCTAGGAGACCCTCAGCCCCAAGACCCCACCCCCACACTTTCCCCTGCACCCCAGCACAGTACCCCGCCGGGACATCCCTGACCACCGTGGAGACCTCTTTGCCTGGACAACCAGGTGCAGAGACCCTTATGCACTCTGAGAGCCCTTCCGTGCTCAGAACACCCCGGCGAACCCCAAGGATCCCCCACCAGACACTCACCTGTACATCTAGAGCTCCACATGCTACGGGATACTGCGCACTACAGACCCTCCCGCCATACCCCAAAAGTCCCTGTATGTGCAGAGAAAAATTCTATGCCCCCAGACTGCCTTGAAGCCTTTCTCCCTTGGTACCAGACACACCTCTCGGCCTCCGGCTCCTGGGCCAAGATGCTTCCCTCTTCCGGGCACGTGCTCTAAACCCAGGGCCCCACCCAGATGTGCGGGAATGTGACATCCTCCTGGGTCCTTCCTGCTAGGTCCCTACGGCCCCACCTGTGAGCCCTGAAACCCTCTCTGCTCTAAGGCATGAAGACCTCCTCCCTGAAGGCTCCTCCTTGGCGCTGGGAGACCTCCACCCCAGGTCCTAGGGACTCAGTCCTGCCCACGCCAGTCTGGTGGTGCGGCAGGAAGTTACCCCAACCTACCCCAGCCTTCCGCTGCTCCCCAGCACAGCCGCTCTGTGGAAGGATGGCTGGCAATCTCGTTACACAGTAAAAATGCAACTCAGTCTACCACCAGGCGAATTTTGGTTACTTTCTTTGAGTCTTTCCTCCCTCCTTCCCTCCCTCCCTCCTTTCCTTTCCTCTCTTCCTTCCTCCCTTTCTTTCCTTTTGGACATGGCAAAATGGTATTTCCCAAACCTCTGCAGGACTTATTCCTTCCCCAGCCCTGCTGGAGCAATGTTCGTCACTGATTGTTGTGCCCTTTCCAGGGTACTCGCATGGTGAGAATCTCCAGAATCAGATCAGGCGAGAAGCCTCTCTGTGTGTGTGCACACACGTGTGCACTCCACGTGTGTGATTTTACGTATGTCCCAGTGCTGTGCAATCCAAAAGGAGGGAGCGAAGCCCGTGTGCAGGAAGCGCCGGGGTTAGGGACCCTCTCACTGGAGGCCCTGGCCCGGAGGGCAGGAGGCCAGCTGGGACTCACCTGCGCCCGAGGCTGCTCACGTCTGCCTGGCGAGCAGCTGCTGGTTCACTGTTTCCCAGGTGGGACACAGTGCCAGCCACTTGCCTGAGCAGGTCCCCGGGTGGGTGCTGGTGGCTGCGGCTGTGACTCCCCAGGAGGAGGCGTGGCAAAGCAGAGTGGAAGCTGGGCAGGCTGAGTTTGGTTGGGCTTTAGCAGAGACTCTAGCTTCTTCTTGAAAATTATGCTCTGTACGTAGCCTAGAACAGTCTCGTGTGGACACCTTCAGCCACCGAAGTGGAGCACCCGGTGTGACTCTGCCTCCCCAGCTGTGCCCCCTGGCAGCTCCTGTTTCTCTGGAGCTCATCAAGCAGTGAGTCAAGCTGAACCACAGCCAGAACCCATCTCCAGTGGTTATTTTTACCTCGAACTAGGACTAACTTGTTATTTTAAAATCTTTTCTTGAACTCAAGTGACAACTGGAGAAAAAGGCTTTTGCCCGTACTCTGCCAACTGGTCCTTACTGGTGTGAAATATTCACTGGAAACTCTCAGCTTGGGCCCAAAGGGAATCAGTGAACAGAACCTCTGAATATCCTGATCTTATGCAGACGTGTTTGTCTGTCTACCAGAAAAGGACAGGAACACATGGCAGAGATGAGCCACCCAGAGTAGGGTTAATCCAGGACCAGGAGGGGCTTCGATTGGTTTTCCACAGGGCCCCGGGGCTGCTCATCCAGTCTCTCCTTTCTTAGTTGCCCTCTGCACGACCTTTGACCCCAGCCAGAGGAGAGAGCCTCGCAGACCCCTTCCGTTGCTGCTCTGCCTATTCCGGGGACCAGGCCGGCGAACTACCCTGCGGGGGGGGGGGGGGGGGGGGAATAAGATCCAAAGAGGAAATAGCAGCACAATCGCGCAAATTAGAGTTCACTTTGAGCACAAAGGAGAGCATGTAGCAGGTGGGATTGAAACCTGTGATAACCTTTCAATAAGAGCAGTTGTCACAATAAAGCACACATCGCCATCCTTCGCCCTCAGAATCTTCCCCCTTGCTGTGAGCACACTGGTCCCATCATTCTCGTCATTTGTTCCTGAAGTCTTTAGTTGTAATGCTGCGGCTGCCCCCCGTGTTCGGAATTGATTCAAAATACCTCTCATAGTCGTTTTGATTTGGGGAAAAGGCTACAAGGCGCACACCGCCAGGTGCAGTGGATAAGGTGGATGAGGACGCACCATCATGTTTTTATTTGACAAAAGTGACGTGTACAGAGAATGGCCTGAGAAATGGGCAAAAACTTTTATCCTCCCTCATGACGGCTCTGCGTCACACATCACTTCTGGGATGGCAGTAGAAGCCGTACGGTGTGTTCTTGCCCACTTTAGTCACCCAACCTGGTCCATGCCAAGTCTGGCTCTTTCCCAGAGTCAGAGCACCGGAAAGAGGAGCACTGAATCGGGCGAGGACATCGAGTCAGGGCAGGCAGCCAGGAGAGTGTGCCACAAAACAGGGCTTCCAGAACTGCTTCGGAAAGCAGCAAGGACAGTGGGAAGACTGTGTTTGAGGGGAGGTGTCAAAGGGAGATATTAGCAATGTGTCTTTTACTGTCACTCTTACAAGTATAAACATTCACTGTATATTTTGATTAGATCTCACAGCATTGTGATCAGAAGCTCTGTTCCAAGACTGTGACACTTCTACACTGTGTAATCGAAATAAGTCACTTAACTTCTCAGAGCCTGGTTTTCTTTCCTGTAAAATAAGATCATGTACTGAGCTGGCCTGAGGGTGAACACAAGTGTGATTCATGAGTGGTGCCTAACATGACACGAAGGATCTAGTTAATAACCATGGCTAAGGTCAGGAAAGTAGGTCTATCTAGAGAGCGGGCTGCTGTGAGCGGAAGCAACCGAGAGGAAGCTACTGTGAGACAGAGCAGTGCAGGGAAGGTCACTCTCTGGGATTTCTAAGAAGAATTCCTACAGGCCCCAGCACTGGCTGAGATGGGCTGTTGCAGCCTGGGTGGGAGGGGCCTAAGGGGAAGGGAGATAGTGAGCCAGAAGGCAGGCAGCTGGTTCTTGGCACAGAACCTTATGTGTGCCACCAAGCCCGCCCATCAGACCCAACTTGGCCCCTGGAGTCTATTTTTGCTCTTGTCATCTTACAGATCTATTTTGTTAATCTCCTTATATTTGCTGTTTTGACTTCCCAGCCGGCTTGCTAATCAGTTTGCCCATTTGACTCATAGCGTTTGCATTTGTCATTGGGACCTAAACACACATTTGTTTGGATTTCTTCTTGTAAAATTAGAAGCCGTTTGATGTAATGACTCTACCTAGACACAGCTGGTAAAGTAAGAATAATGCTCAAGTTCGCATAGTTTAAACACAATGTAGACAATAATTAGAAATGCTATCTTTAGATGTTTAGGGTAAGCTTTTTCTCAGAATTGCAGTGAATTTTCTTTCCAAGTGGGGCTTTTTAGTGCATATACACAGAAGTACTAAAAACATAAAAAGATAGAGCAAATCAGTGAGCACTTTGGTCAACTTGAAAGACTGCAGGAAATAAACCAACTGATTTTAGATCTGCCTTTTTTGACTGAATGCATAAAATCTTTACATTCACCATATTTTTCATGGCTACCATATGATCAAATAGTTTTAGGTGACAGCTTGCAACTAATAAGGCACTACAATATGCTATAAGCCATGCTCACTGCTGAGAGAGAATGACACCAATAATACAAATAATTAATCACCTACATCAGGAAAATGATCACATTTTTATTTCAAGTAAGAACAAGATACAGTCTTGCTTCCTGAAGATCATAGAATCCGGTAGAGCAAGGTCTCCAAAGGAAGAGAAGTTACTTCTTTTACATAATACTACAAAACAGTGACTGTTTTTTTTTTAAGTCAATTGTTTTACATTTAATAGATTCCCACTGGCCTTGGCTTAGATCCCATAATGCACTCCTGAGCTCACACAGATTCTCCCAAGTCAAACTTCCCAGTGTCATGCAGACGCCCCCTGTGCGTCCTTCAGCAGAGCTGGTAAGGAATGGAGGCCGCACACCTGTGGTTCTCACTTCAAATTGCCTTCGCCCTGGATCGACTTGTTTGGCTTTGTTTTTATGCACAACCATAGTATTAAGAGACAAGTCCTTGTTTTTCCTGCTTCTCTTTTTTTCTCTTTACTTTCCTTTTTTTTTTTTTTTTTTTGAGACAGGGTCTCACTTCATAGTTCAGGCTGGCCCTGAACTCAGGGCCCAGGCAAGCCTCGAACTCAGCAATCCTCCTGCCTGTCTCCCAAGTGCTGGGATGCCAGGCGTGAGCCACCACGCCTAGCACTGTGGTGTGTAGTACTGATTGCTGGTGTGCCTGAGTCACCATGACAGGCACTGTGGTATGTGGTTACCAGGGACTGAACTTGGGGCCTTGCGTTTGCAAGGTAGATTCAGAAACCACTGAGCTAAATCCCCGCCCCTTGCTTCTCTTTCTAATTGGACTCACTATTGAGCTCCTAGCTGCATTGTACTGTAGTTTTCTCCATTCAGAAAACCCTCCAGGGAGAAAGGAATGCATGAAAGCCTTGAGCTTTGACACACTGACTACAGTACCTTGGTTTTTACTACACTTGATCTTAGCCAAAAGGCCGAGAAGCGATAGTACCTTGGTTTTTAATCAAGAAGGATTGTCCCACATGGAGACTTCCAGAATGAAATAGAGACAGTCCTCCAAAAGAGGCCTTTTCCAAAGAGCAGTGGGGCACCAGGTATCCGCAGAGTCCTGAGAAGGCTGTGAAGGCTGTGAAGCTGGGACAACACCTACTTAGTAGAGGACAGGAGACCCAATGGCGATGTGGGCACTTGAGAGACAGGGGAGAGAATTTCAGAGGGGGAAGAGCTGGTCTTCGGAATTCCTTAGAGATCAAATTTCTCACACTGGTGGCTGGCTGGTGCCCACGTTCAGGGAGGAGCACGTCAGAAAACTCTCCAGCATCTGATGGCAGAGCCCATTTCTAGAACTTCCTATTGAGACAGGAGTGTGTAATTGCTAGCAAAGCAACAATGGGAGATCTAAACTACTTCAGTGTACTAAGGTTGCCAACAGAAAGGAGCCGGAGGGTGGACTGAGCGGGACAGCACCAGGTCAAGGCCTCTGGGCTGGGGAGGTTCAGACGCAGAGAGAAGGAGCATGGGAGGGGCGGGAGGGTATGAGAAGGGGAGGAGCCAGGGACAAGCAAGGCCTGCTTCACGTGCACCAAAAGCTTTCTGCAGCCCTTAATTAAAAGAGAGACAAAGGCCCCTATATGGAACTGCATGCTTGGCGGCTGGCGCACACAGAGTGATCACAGGGGAGCAGAGCGTGCAGACGGTTTTTATTAGGAGACCTGGTGCTCCTGAGCATCTACCCTGAAGCCCAAGCCTGCGGGAGTCAGGAGGACCAGCAGGCCCGGAGGGCTGGGAACAAACTTCCGCAACACGGCGTGGGCCACAGAGAAGCTGGGGGGAGGGGCATGCAGCTTTCTCCACCAACCCAACACTGTGGCTTTAAACACAGGGAGAGAAGTGTGCAGCTGGAGCCAATATCCTTGTGCCCACTCAGGCCTCCTTAAGTCTGCCTCTGAGATGGGGTTTTGTCTTGACAGTTATGTATCAAGGACGAGCCCCTCCGCGCAAGGGTAAATCTCGATGCGCCTAAGCCCGGCATCACACCATCTTCTTGCTGAGGACTGGCTTAGACACAGGGATGTCATGATTCTGAGCGAGAAAACGTGTGCAGGAACTGGGCTTCTTGTCACCGAAACACACACGTTCACGTGTGGGAGAAACTTCCCTCTCCTTCTGAATATATGAATGAGGCCTGGAGATGCTGCAGCCACCTTGTTATTACAAGGAAATAGCCCACTTGGAGGAAAGCAGAGACGGAGATTGGAAACTCAGATCGTCAGTGACTTTCCTGAAGGAAATGGCCTTAGATGCCCTGTTTCTGAAGCTCTTTTGATGCACTAGAATTTACGTCCCTATTACTTAAGTGTCTGCAGGTGCAATGTGTCGCTGAGCATATCATGACTATTAAAGCAGGGAAGAATGCTACACATGTCCACAGCAACCCTTCAAAAGACAAAAGACAACCATGAGTAATTGCCAAATCTCCCTTTATTATCTATGAAACAAAAAGCACGTGGGGGGGGGGAGCAAAGGTATGACAGCCTTACACGTGTGAAGGGGTGTTGCCGTGGTTCCCACATGACAAGATCAAATGTCTCCCCTCCCATCTCGTGGCTTAAGACCCATCAGGCAGATAACACACAGAGTTAAAACCATAGCTCTCCTGACCCCAGCCGCCCCAAGCCTGGCTCCTCCAGGCCTCCTCTGCACTCGCTCCCGCCACAGTGAGACACCGTGGTGCCCGCCAGCAGGATCATCAGAGATGTGACCTGGCAGGGAAGTGTCGGAGTGGGCTGGCCTCCTGTGAGCCAGAGGCACACCTGGGCTTGTGAACCTGTGTACACATCAGGCTCGGGATGAATTGCTAACCTCTGTCGCCCTGGGGGCGATGTGTCCACCAGGAGGCTGCCTGCAGTGCGATGCAGACTCCCCGAAGTGCTCTGAGAGGTGGGGTCTGGCGTCAGGCTCTCCGAGGGAAAGGAACTGAGTCCAGCTCATGGGAAGTCCATAGCTCGAAGGCACTGCAGTTTCCTGCTAGGATCAGCCAATTCTCAGGCCTGAAGGAACCAGGTAGTGATGTCCAGTGCCCTGTTTCTTGCCCTTGGGCCTGGGCCTGGGCCCTGTGGTTGCCTCCTCACACTGAGCTGGAGGAGGCCGTTCTGTTTTCCTCTTTCCCCTCCAGGGCCATGAGCTAGCTCGGCTTGTCTTTCAAACCCCAGTACCTCATGGCCCTGAGGGCACGGCCTGTGCGTTCTGCTGAAGGGATAAAGGACTTGGACTCTGGGTTCGGGTGATACGGGACAGTAACCTGGTGTCACACAGTCAGCTCCTTCCCAGACCCAAGGTGGCCTCAGATTCCTACAGCTAACACGGGTTGAATAAAGCACAAAGCATTTCTTCTCCTAGCTCTGATATCTTTGCAGAAGCAAAGAATCAGATCACCCCGGGGATTTCCTTGCCTTTCCAGACCCTCGTCCTCCACCACTTCCCATCAGTGGACCCCGCAGCTCTACAGAGTAGGAGACTCCGCTCTGGCAGTATGTGAACAGGCCTCCACAGGCCTGATGGCTTTCCGACCAGAAGCCCAACCGTCTTTGCCACTTAGGTCCCTCTCCACCCACCAGTTGGCACCTGGACACACACCGCCAGAGGCAGGATGCCAGGACAGCCATGCGGGGAGGTCTGCTAGCCCAGCGACACGCTGTGCCTGGTTACACCTTTCTCTCCAGCCCTTCCCCCTTACCAGCCCAGACTAAAACCCTGTCCATTTCCAGCTCTCCCTGTACTTTTGATAAACAACATTAAATGCTGAGAAAAACATCTTATCTCTAATAAAACAAATGCTGACAGAAAGACGGATGCCGAAGACCAGCCATATGGCAGCCTGGCCCCTTTCACAGCAGCGTCTCCTCGGCAGAAAGAGATGACACCCGAGAAGCTTGAGGACCCGCGTTTAATAAATCACACCCCGCAGGCGTCGTCGAGATGTTCACAGTTTCCGGCAGGATCCGAGCCATGCCTCGCTGCGGAGACGGGGGTGTTTTAGGAGAAAGCGACCTGCGCAGGCGCTCTGACGCTCCGCTCTCTTCCTGCCATCCCTGGCGTCTTCCAGGTGTCACGATACCGGACTCCGGCCCCCTTCATGTTTGCGCGCCTGTGTTCCCGCCCTCTGAGACCTCTTTCCCACCTTCCAGCACAGCTGCATCAGCCGCAGGCTCCAAGCTGTCCAGGAGGGGCCTGGGGGGCTCCCCCTCGGGGGCCAGGCCCAAGGCGCACGGGCTCCCCCGTCCCTCCGGGGGGCTCTCTTTCTGGACCCCTTCCAGTTCTGCCGCTGCCTGCTCCGGCGTCAGTTTAATTACTTCCCGTCCGAGCCTGTTGACTTCTTCCTCCTCGAAAGGCAGCCGGGGTCCTGAAGGATGAAAGGGCTCGCGCTGGCTCCTGTGGCTCTGGGGTGCTGGGGAGCTGACGGGGGCTCTCCCGGCATCCTCCGCCGCTGTCAACGCCTCGGTGGCGGCACAGCTTTCATCTCCTTCCTGCTGCGGAGCCTCCCCTGAAAGCAGAGCGAAGACAGTGTCAGACCTCCGGCAGCATCCATCTCACCCTCCCTCCACACGAGAGAGAGAGAGAGAGAGAGAGAGAGAGAGAGAGAGAGAGAGAGAGAGAGAGAGACAGACAGACAGACAGACAGACAGACAGACAGACAGACAGGCAGGCAGGCAGGCAGGCAGGCAGACAGAGAGAGGGAGAGGGAGAGAGACAGAGACGGAGAGGGAGAGGGAGAGAGACAGAGAGACGAAAAAGGGAGAGGGGGAGAGAGACAGAGACGGAGAGAGGGAGAGGGAGAGAGAGAGAGAGATGGACAGACAGAGACAGAGAGGGAGAGAGACACAGAGACAGAGATAGAAGGAGAGGGAGAGAGAGACGGAGAGAGGGAGAGAGACAGAGAGACAGAGAGAGAGAGAAAGAGAGAGAGAGAGAGAGAGAGAGAGAGAGAGAGAGAGAGAACGCTTATGTGGCCATGTGGTGAGACTCAAAGGCAAACAAGGGCTCTCACGATGGAGAACAGAGCCCCTGATGGGGTTCATACCCATCCTCTGAGGGCCTGGGGGGCTCCAGCTCCCTCTCTAATGGGATCCTTGTGCCTATTAAACATTCAACTCGAGGACAAAAGTCTTGTCTAGGTAGCTCTGGGAAGATCTGAGGCTCTTCAGCAATGAACAGTTTCCGCTCCCTTAGTGGTAGGAAGCGGGACAGCTGGGGAGGAATTTAGTTCTGCTCTGTTTTCCGTCAGCACCTTATTCTTCAATGAGGCCCCTGATGTTTCCCGACTCTCAAATAAAAGACTGTGTAAAAGCAGCTTCAAGCTTCCTCCCTCAATACATACTCCTTACCCCCAAACCCCTCCTCTACACCATAGATATTCTAGAGCTCCAGCTAGAAAGGGACTGGAGATAAGGGGCATCCCGTGTGTCCGCACTGTCTCTCCATTTCTTTGCTAACTTGCATGGTGATCAAAACAACCCAGGTAGCTGCCACTCTCAGGTACAAAGTGAGGGCCAGAGCTCCCTCCTGTCCCATCCAGATCTGATGAGGAACAGCAGTTCGGCCAGACTGGGAAGCAGGGGGGCAGAGCCAGCTTCTGCCTTTCCCAGAAGCCAAGCAATGATGAAGCCAATGGCATGGAAGAACCACAGGTGGGACAGATCTGGCCTGTGCACGGTTCCAGGCCAGGGGGCAGGAGAGTGCTGGTAGGCCCAGACGGACCCACAGGCTTGCTAGCAGATCCAGCCAGGTGCTTTCTCAGGCTGCACACTGGGCAGTGTGGAAAAAATCTTTACCAGGTGTTTCTCAGACAAAGGGCTACTATCTAGAAGATACAGAGAGCGTAAAAAAGTCAGCCTTCCCAAATTTAAAGACTCAATTCAAAAATGGGGATCTGAAATGAACACTTTTCAGAGGAAGTTATAAAAGTAGCTAAGAAGCATATGAAGAAATGCTCAACATCACTGGTCATTCAAGAAATGCAGATGGAAATGACCCTGAAATTTCATCTCACTCCATAAAGAATGGCTGCTATTTCAAAATTAGCAACAAATGCTAGCGAGGTGTGAAGAAAAAGGAATCCTTCTCCACTACTGGTAGGAATGTAAACTGGTAAAACCACTGTGGGGATTCCTCAGAAATCTAGGATCACAGGTTCCATTTGACCCTGCTATTCCCCTGCTGGGGATATACATGAAAGAATTACAAGATTCATATAACAGCGACATATGTGCACCCATGTTCATAGCAGCTGTTTGTGATAGCTAAATCTTGGAAACAACCCAAATGTCCATCAACTGGAGACTGGATAAAGATGTGGCTTTTTAAAAAAATAAAATGGAGTATTACCCTGGCATAAAGAACGATAATTCTGAGTCATTTATACTCAAATAGAAGTACCTTAAGCACATACTCGTAAGTGAAATAAATAGGTCATAGATGTGTAAATATCATATCTTCTCTATGGTATGAGAAACTGAAGATGTAAATGAGTTCTAGAATGTATGATAGATACTGTGAAACTGAAAATATTCAAAGGGAAATGGAATTTAGGGGTAAGTAACAAGGGAAAACAAAAAATGTGATGGTAACAAAAAAAAGGAAACAAAGTTCATGTATATAGGGCCAAGGGGTTATAGGTGGTGTAGGAGAATGGGAAAAAATGAGAATTAAGTCCTGTCAAATAATGCTACCAATTCTCAATAGTGAGTGTGATCGTGATGTGTATACCAATAAAGATTCAAATTAAAACAAAGACAAAGTATAGTAAACACAATGGATTTTCACAAAGTGAGCACACCCATGTAACCAGAAATCAGGATGAAAAAAAAAATCACCAAGTGCCTACAAACACTTCTGGGTCCTGTGCACCAGATCCTCTTCTAGTCATTTCTCTTCTGCCAAGGGTACTCACTGTCCTGTTTAGAATGCAAAAGGCAATTTGCTTGGTCTTTAATTTTATGTAAAGGAGTCTTACTTGGTATGCTTGTTTGGGTCTGGATCCTTTTGCTGTCTACATGAGGCTTGTAAGTTTTATCCATGCTGTTGTGTATAGAATTCGTTCATTTGATTGTACAGTTTTCAACAAATATTGAATCAAAACAGCCAATTCACAGAAAAATAAATGGACAGTAAACATATTAAACGAATCATGACATCACTCATAATTAAAACAAAGTTACAGGGCCGGAGGGTTAGCTCAGTGGTTCCGGCACCTGCCTCGCAAGCACAAGGTCCTGAGTTCGATCCCCGGTGACCACATACAATGCTGGGCCTGGAGACTCACGCCCACCAGCCATCAATACCACATACCACAGTGCCGGGTGTGGTGGCTCACGCCTGTAATCCCAGCACTCGGGAGGCAGAGACCAGAGGATTGCTGAGTTCGAGGCTTGCCTGGGCTACATAGTGAGCTCAGAGCCAGCCTGAAGTACAAAGCGAGACCCTGTCTCAAAAAGCAAAAAAAAAAAAAAACAAAAAAAACAAAGTTACAGCAGGATTTAATTCTTCATGTATCAAACTGTCAGAATTTCAAAGGTTTTTTTTAAAATTTAAGTAATTTATTCTCACAGGTTACTAATATTACAGAGAATGCAATATAAAATATCCTCAGTAAACTAATCTTTATTTAGAAAGTGATGATTACAAGTAAAATATAGTATTTAGAAATTTCATTTAAAAATACAAATTGTATGAAAATTTTAAGCAATTTGAGAATGGCAATTATAAAAGTCAATACTGAAAATTCTTTTGGATTATATATATATATGTTAAAATATTGTGAAAAATATTCTTTATTCTGAAAACAGTGTCAGGAAAGAACACCTGAATTCCTTTCAAACAATAATTCTAGTTTCTAATTGCTCTTTTGATAATAAGAAAGCATATTTACAATTTAACACTGCAATTACATATCAAATAAGGATATAAATTGCGTTATCAATAGGTTGAATACTTTTAAAACAGGGTTCTTTCATTGACTCTTTTGATGAAGTGAATTACACATATAACCCTTGTAAAATTCTAAAATGATTTGGAAACATTTTTCATCTAGTTCTGAAAATGCATTCTAATGTCTTTACCACTATAATTTAGTCACTATAACTAAATTAGTATTTTTTGGCCTTAATAATTTATATCATTTAATATATTTGAAGATGTAATGAAGTGGCTCCATCTTTCCATTTGTTTATACGGTCTGAAATCACAGTTCCGCACAGTGGACATGTTTTCTTTCTGTTAAACCACAAGGTAATACACTCTTCACAAAATATATGCTGGCAGATGAGTAGGATTGGCTTCTGAAATTCAGCTGGACATATCGAACAAATATCATCCATATCTGAACACTGCCTCTTGCTGGCAGGTTCTCCGTAACTTGGTCGTGTGAAAAATATACGTAAAACCTGTCTGAAAGTTTTCAAATGTCCAAAAAAGTCCAAAATTTTTAGTATGAGGTAGAATAAAGCCAGCAATATTCCAAGACTCCATCTAGTTACATTACCCAACTCCCCATAGCTTATAAAGTAACGAAACCAAACTGGTATGGGAACAAAAGTTCGGTAATACTGACATAATTCTTCTAAAAGCATATACCAGTAACCCTTTTATTTAAAAGGCATGATGAAAGAAGGCACCAGTAAAATAAGGCATTTTAAGCCCATGAAGAGGAATTTCAGAATGAAGTCTGTAATTCCAACAATCCAAAGTACTTCCCAGAAGTTCAAATGATCCAATGTAGGGTTCAAGCAAATTAAGCTGTAATAAAGTGACTGAGAATGAAAGGTATAATATAAAAGAACAGAAGATCCTGCTAAGAATACCAGTAACCAAGCACACTCAATCTTTGAGGACCTGTCTCTTAGAAAAACCTGATTTACAATGCTTGCATACATAAAAGTTGTTAGCAGCCCAATTCCAAGAGAAATCCCTGTTAAATGCTGCATAACAAGTTTGACACCCAGAGTCAAAATATATGGAAAGCATCTTTGCAACCACTTGAAAAGATAGCAGACCCCTGAGAAGGAGCTACTTCCATGTTCTCCGGACTCAGTAGCAGTGTCATCAGGCTGCCTTGCTTCACTGTGAGAGGGACTCCGGAAACGATTATGCGCACATTCATGAGTACAGTGGTGGACATCTGCCCTTGTATTTCTGGAGCTTGGATTCTCAACATATTTTTTAGGTATGGAGTTTATCTGGATATGAACAATTCCAGAATGAAGACAAGACCTGTCTCCCACCAATCTCGCGGCATGGACACATTGAGAGGTCGACACACCCTCCCCACTTGCAGTTCCTGAAGAACTGTGGAGTTGGTTAAAACTGGCTTGCATGACCCTTGAGTATTTTTTCTTTGCTCCAGATTCTTTGCTCCAGTGCCCTGTTTCCTCTCATGATCGGGAGCCAACTGAGGCCTCGGCGCCAACAGAGGGAACCGCAGCGCCAAGTCCTCCAGCCATAGTCACCATCCTGTGGCCGCTGCAGCTCCCTCAAAGGTTTTTTTTTACAACGTTCAATGTTGCTAAGAATGCAGGAAAACACATACAGTCCTATAAAGTAAGACAACAGAAGGTAGTAGAATTGTTTATATGCCATTTGGATAGTATCTATTACAGCCTTAAAAGCATTTATCCTCTGACACAGTGATTCTATTATTAGGAATCTATCTATGGCTATGAGCCCAACTATTTCAAAACACATGTTCCTGTACATTTACACCTTACTTTTAATAGTAGAAGCCTAGAAAGGATTGGAGAGGCTGACAAGAGAGGGTGACACATGGAAGTGAACTTGCTGAGCTGTAAAATTCTTCCCAGGGGCACAGCTTGAAGATCCTTGATTGGAAATGTTGGAACCTGAAGAGTCTCAGATATCAGACTTTTTTGGATTTTGTAGTGGTTGCATACATCACTATAATGAGATCTGTAGAAGGAGGGACCAAAATCTAAACATGAAATTCACTTACGTTTCATATATCCTTTTTTACACAACAATATTGGAAGTAAACTATATTTTTAGCTGTGCTTGCACTGAGGCCAGGTGTGGAATTTTCCACCTGTAGAATCTTGTGCTACTCAAAAAGTTTCCAATTTTGGAGCATTTCCGATATCAGATTAGGGATGTTCAACTTGTGGGCTAAAAATGTAGGTTGCCCTGGAGAACAGTCCGAGGACTAGGGAAGGAAATAAGGGAAGAGGAAGATCTTACATTTAATTTCACTTTTCTGCATCTTTTTTCTTTTGCCTGTTGTTACTAGCCTTATGAAGTGAGATGTGCAGCCTGCAAGATTCTACCAGATTGAATTAAAATGGAGCTTAAAATTTCTACAATATAGAAAATCATTACATCTAAGACCCATTTTAATTTTTTAATTATTGGTACATTATATATGCACATCACAATTACATGCCACATTGAGAATTTGTACCCAGTACATGACACAACTTGACTCCTTCTAATTTTAATACAATGCATTTAGGTATTTTTGAGTATGACTAGTATGTGCTTTTGAATATTTCTTGAACTAACTAAATGCCTTTTTACACATTTATTTACCTAGTAAGTGTCTATGTTTTAATAAACTTAAAAATGGCTACATAGTTGATAACATTTATTTATATACTTCACAATGGCTAGGAGAGTGGATTTTGAGTGTTCTGAACACACACACACACACACACACACACGCACATACACACAATAAATATTTAAGGTCCCAGATTTACCAATTACCCTGACTTGATCTTTCAATATTTATCAAAATGTCACACTGTATTCTATAAACATATACAATGTTTATGTGTCAGTTAAACTGTTTTAAAATTTTTAAATGGCTGAACCTTGGTTAATAAATAATATTCTGAGAAACTCCAAAGAAATGAAATAGAAATAGAAATGAAACAGAAATGAGTTGGACCATAGGACTGAAATGGAACTAGTGGAATGAAGGGCGGAGCCGGAAGGAAGGGGAAGTGATCAAGTGGAACACTAAGCCTGATGCTTTCACTGGGCCGGAGTTGTGGGTTTTGCCAAGCAAGGCAGGTCCTGGCTGCTGACCTCAAACCACACGGCTCTAATCATTCTGAGAGTGTTTTGCTTTTCACGTTGAAAAGAAGCCATTTCATTCTTTTTAGCCTTTTTGATAACCATGCACAAATCTCAGGCACATATTTCCAACAAAATCTACTTTATACTTTCTAAAGTCTGTATTTAGTTATAGGCAGCTCTATATTACTCCTTGCATAAGGGTTGTACCTGGAAATGGGGATAGTGTCTTATAATGAATACATGATTCGTGAATGAATGAAGCAAGCCTGCTTTTTTTTTTTTTTTTTTTTTAGACCTTTTTGCATCTGGTCAGCCAGACTAACAATGTGTATTAGATCCTAACAGGTTCCTTTGCTTCCAGCCACTTTCCCTAAAGCTTCCCTGCTCAAAGTGGAATCTGAGGGCCAGAAGCAGCAGCAACAACAACAGCAACGACAGCAGCAGCATAACTTTGCAGCTTGCTAGACATGCAAGGTCTCAGGCTCACCCTCATTGATGGGTTCTGGATCTATTTTAATAAGATCCCATGTGGGTATACACCACAGTTTGAGAAGCACTGTACACTTGAAGCACAAATCTCACCATTCCTTTGTCCAGCTATAAAACCTTCAGAAGCTTCCACTGCCTCAGGAAAAAGCTGATGCTCTTAATCCAGCACTCACAACCTTCTATGGCATAACACCCGTCTTCCTTTCTACCTGATATCCTAGCTTCTCTTCTTGTATCCTCACCCTCCAGCCTGATCACCCCTTTGAAGGATACTACCCTACCCCAGTGCCTTTGCTTAGGTGTTGGATTCCCCAGGGCTACGGTTCCCTTCTATATCTAATGACAAACTGCAAGAGTCAGCCCTTCCTCCACCTCCTAAAGGAAACCTATTTGACTAAACCTAGTTAGAAGTCATATTTTCAGTATGTGGCTTCTTACAAGGCTATGTCTGGATCTCCTAGAGAACTTTGTGCTTTATGTTTTCCCGCTCAAATTGTTACTTATAACTACCTTAAGTAAAACAATCTGGCCTGCTCAGTATTTTAACCTTGCCAGTGTCCTACAGTCGGTAGTCATATAGTTCATTAAATGTATGCATATATGGATTTACACATGAATACGTGAACAAAGGGATATCTTAGTGCACATTGCTATACATGATGCATTGATATATGAGAGCAGTCTTTGAATTTATGGTATTCATTTCAGGTTGCTACCCTAAAGGTTCTTAAAATGGTACTTTCTGAAAAAAAGAGACTTCTAATTCACACAAACATTTAGCTATGTCTAAGGTAGCTCAGGGAAGCAATCACATAAATTTCATACTAACAAATGAAAATTTTTATGGTGGTTATAGAGGGGACATGAGAAACAGTAAGTTAGAATGAGCGAGTTCCAGTCATTTGGGGAAGCTTTATTCAGAAGGAGGAAATTATGGTACTTTCTGCAACTAAATTTTGCACCAACGTGAGATGAATAAACTCCTTCCAGAAATGACTCTTATGAAATTACTTCTTCCAGGACACTTACTAGTATATTCTAGTGCCCCTGAAAAATTAATTAACCTTGCTCATAACAGTCTCACCCCTAAACCATTTGCACTGTTTAGTTTCGCTTTGTTTTGTTTTAAACTATGGGTCAGGTGAATCTTCATTTACATCTAAGTGAGGGAGGCTTAAACTACACCATGGCCTTTTGGTCATTGGTATTTTTCTCTTGTGCCATTACTTTCCATGACATCCTGCTCATGTCCAAATGTATGGGTCTGTTTTTAAAATGGCAACCCTTTGAGATGACTGGAGAAAAGTGTTTAGCTCTTCTGAATGGGCGACCGCACAGCTGTCCCCATTCTAGGTTACAACACAGTCACAGAATGGGGAGAGATGAACACAGGCAGCACTTCTATGGCACAGTCCTATCGGGCATTTACTTTTCTGGGAAAGTTTGGAATTTCAGACCCTTGGGTCCATGGAGATTCAGGGGCCATGTGCTGGGACTGGATGACTGGCCAGCAACGGGACTGACCAACCTACTCACCCCTCTTGTCAAAATGGACTCAGGTTGTCAGGACACGAAGAAAAGTTCCTGAAAATGTGCCAGAGGTTGTGATGTCACTGGGACCCCTGAGTACTTCGTGTGGGAGCCAAATCTTTTTCTAATACTATGATTCAGGAACATTAACTTGAGCTCTGAGGGTTTTAGTTTTCCTTTAACAATAGACTCACAGCATTGCCATTTCCATAAAAGATTTCTGAATTAAGTCAGAAAATATTATTGCAAATAATAATAATTATTCTGTGCTGTTTGAGCAAACAAAATTACTATTATTAATATTTATTAATAATGACATATATCAATAATAATGAGGAAGTCAAATGGATACAAAATGCGCCATGATACAAATAGTGTGAAAAGAAAATTTTTTTTCTCTAAAAGTGGAAAAAAATGAAAACAGTGTGGCTTTATATAAAGGACAGCCAGACCTCCAAAGACATGTTCCCCTTCCTTTCACTCAAAGGGGACATTTGTCTGCCTTTGTTAGCTGGTCTCTGATGGTCTTTGTCCTCCTGAGCGTATGCTGCTTTCAGCTGGAATTAATCAGGGCTGTAGCAATGACGGGCCATCCCCGATGCCACATGAATGCTTCCTTGTTCCCACCCAGCACTACAGTGGATGGGGTCGGAACAATGAGAGCTAATGACAGAATTCTGGAAGCTATCATTTCAAATCAGTCCATTCCTTACACCAGCCTTGTGAAAATCAGTCGAGCAGGCCCAGTCCCCGGCTGGCCCACCCTTTACACTGAGGTTAAGAACCCAGAGCAGACACAGGGCTGTGGATGTCCATGTGAACACTGACCCCACCATGAGATGACCACCAGCCAAGATGCAGGCCATGGTGCATTATGGGTCAGCCTTGTCAACAGCCGCATGTTGTGGGCTGGGAAGACCCAGCCTTGCTTTCTGACCAGTGTGAAACCTATAGGAGTTAGGGACTTTCTTCAGGAATCTCTGACAAGTATTTGGGGCACTTCTCAGTTGAAATCTTAGACATGTCCTGACTTGTTCTTTTACCACTCCATGCATGATGATGAGTGAAATAAGCAGGTTTAAAATGAAACTGTACAGAAAGAAGCATGAGTGAACTTGCTGAACCCAGATCAGACTAGTGGCACATCCTGTCTGAGCCAAACTCCCAAAGACCGCATGAGGGATGCTCTAAGCTCTAAGTTTTGAAATGGTGTGTTACACAGTAACGGCGAGCTGACATGGCTGGCTATTCATTTTGGTAAAAGGTGAGACGCTGTGACCTTAGAAAGGTATACTAGCCCAAGCAACAGAGTTGAGATCTTCAGCAGAAGATAGCTGAGCTACTCAAGACTGCTGAGCAGGGAACAAACAAGATGGAAAACAATCTTAGTGGCTTTGTCCTGTAGCAGCAGGATGAAAGTGGGGATGGTGCGAGGATGGCCTGCGAGGCAGAAAATCCAAAAAGGGAGCCTTTCAGTAAGTTAATGGGGGCTTGAACCAAGCCAGAGACAGGAAGGACCTAGGCAGAAACTGCAGGAAGAGCTTGGCTTCATGCCAGCGTGCATGGAAGGGGAAGCTGACAGTGAGCAGCAGTTTCCAGGTCTCAAGCCAGGGTGACTGAGAGGGTAGCTGGGACAGTTGGTGACATACTTGAGAATCTACAGTATATTCACTGGGGAAGTTCAGACTCTGGGAAATATAGGATTATAACTGCAGATAGAAGAGGAAAGTACTTTGAGAATACAAGGTTTGATCAAAATATACAGTGAATTGTTTTTCAAAGCTACTACAATAAAAAACATGTGGACATTAATGCCTCTCAAAATACTCCCCCTTGCTCTGGACACACTTATCCTATTATTCTTGCTACTTTCTGAAGCAGTTCCAGAAGTCTTCTTTGGTAAATGTCACTATGAATTACTTAAAAAAAAATTACACTAAATGATGTTGCTAAGTGCTATCCAGCAGAAAGGCAGAATTGTACAAATATTAGTGTATCCTCAACCACCTTTACAAGATCTGGCATCATGTGAATTCTGGCTCTTTCCCAAAGTCAAAATGACCAAGCAACATAAATGTCTTGAACTGATCCCAAACATTGAGCAGCCACAGCAGCACAACGAAAGAGAGTTTTGTTGGAGTAACAAGACTGCCATAAGGGAAAAGATCGGGTACGATATCCAGTGCCTCATCTGGTCTCATAAATGGGTCTTAGTGCCCTCCAGAGCTATGTGCCTGGTAGAGGAGACTGCCCCTTCAACCCACTGATCCCCAGACCACTCACTATATGTAAGAAAGTCCCAAGCACATGTCAAAACATTCTGTCACTTCATAGAAGAAGAAACTGAATCACTCACCCACATTCTTCCAGCCCTTCTGATATAGGGCTAGAATATGAACTCTGTTCAACTCCTATGGCTTTCCTCTTAGGCTCTATGCCATGGTGCCAGACTGCAGGACTCTGGGTTCTGCTGGGACTACCCACAAGATGACTCCAGGTAAGCAACAAGAGCGAATGTGAGGAGTGCCAGGGTGGCCACTGAGGCTGTAGGAGGGGAAGGGCCCTGAGGGCCGCCGAGACCTTTCCCTGTGGCAGGCACAGGCCAGGCGAAGATAGAGCAACTGACGCATGTTTACTGTGCCCCTTAGTCCTGGTGTGTCAACTTCACAGGGCTAAGAAATACTTAGCTTTAATAAAGCACGCCTTTGGATATGTCTGAGTGGGTTGTGGAGGTGTGACCATGGGTCCTATAAACGGTCCTCACCCATGCTTCTTGGCACTGTTCCCCTTCTCTGCTTCCTGGGTACCATAAGCACAGCAACTTTACTCTGTCACAACATTCTGCCATGATGTTTTTGCTTTGGAACCACCCAACCATGGGCTGTATCCCTGAAACTTGAAACCACAAGCTAAATTAAATCCATTATCCTTTAAATTGTAGGTGTTAGGCACTGCGTACCAGAGATTGGAAAGCATACCAATATACTTACCATCTCTGGGACTTGGTTGGTTCTCTACGGGGTGCTCAACAAACTTCAGCAGTGGGGATCTTGACCCTTGTATGGTGGAAAGAGCAGGGTCACTGAACAGGATGGTATCCTTGCCCCCTGTCACGGAAAATGGGAAAATGGATGTGTTAGGTCATCAGTGGAGCTGGGTTGGATTTGTCCCTACATAATGAGCTGGCTGATTGGTTAGGACTTTTCTTCCCTTGCAGGTAACAGAGGCCCTTTCTCCAGGGTGAGGTCTAGGCCAGATGTCTGTGATGACAGTCGGCTCAGGCACAGCTGGTGATACATGCTCCTATTGAGGGGCAGCTCGCGTGTCTCCAAAAATTGAGTGACACAAAAATAATTCCAATGGCAGCAGAGGACTTGGAAGAGTAGACACTGGGGCTCTACTGTGCTGTGTGTGCTCTGGACAATGTCCCTTGCTAAATGGTGACATCAAGAAAGCCACTTAACCTTTCTGGGCCTCACATGTCACCCTGCAAAGTAAAGGAGAGTAGTGGGCCAACCTCTTGGGTGGTTGTGAAGGTGAAATGAATTGATCGATGCAGTGTTTGGATGTTTAGCCAGCACTTGGCACCTATCGCCTGTTGAGGCATTCGTGTTGGCTTCCACACAGGCTGTCTCTGATTTGACTCCTTGTTCATTTGGACTGAATAATATCTGTATCCTAAGGCAGAGAGTCTTTCCAGCCACATCTTTCTACCTACTAGTGACAACCCTTCAAACAGACGGGAATGCCTGGGATTATTAGGAGGAGAAAAAGAAAACCACAGCAGCTTCATGCTAGAGGCTGTGGCAAGTTAGAGAAGTGAGCAGGGAAGAGCGGCTGTGAATACGAGCATGATGGACAGACACCAGACACAAGACAATGGAGACAGAAAGAGATACAGTCCCAAAGATTGGGAGAGCCCACTAAGGAGGATGCACTGTCAAGTTCTGGCCCATGAGGCTTTAGGATTCTCTCACTATGCCAGCAATGAAGCTGGAGAGGCAATGAGGCCAGCTTACATCCCGTCTTACTCACCTGTCTGACTCTGGGTAAGACCTTCTCTAAAACTGTGTGAAGTCAGCCCAGTCACATCTCTGAGGCTTGGACCAGAGGCCGGAAAGTCCTGTGATTTCCCTCACCGCAGGTTCAGTCAAGCACAGAATAGCACTTGTGTTATAATGTCTAGTCCTTCTTTGGAGAACACGGTAAACTATGGATACAATTTCATTATTGTGCCCCTGGGTCCCTCCTACCTATTAATAATACTGTCTTCCCATTAGGCTGTGTTTCTTGTTAAATTTATTTCCATGACTTTATAGGAGACCTTTGCACATGGTAAGTGCTTAATAAATGTCTGAACAACCAGCTGATGCATTATTCTTGGGAGTCTTAGTTCTTGGGTGCTGCCACAGGCAGATGGACCAGTTGCCACAGCCTCGATTTCTCTGCCATCCAAGAATCATTCCTAAAGAGTAGAACCACTAGGGGCTTACCCTGAACTTCTGCACCAGTATATCTGCTGTCTTATGTGGAAAAACTTAGGAATCTTCAGGGCCCCAGTCTGCAGAGGATTCCCAAAGAGAGCTATTAACATGCTGCTTAGGATGTTGGTAAGAACCTGTAAGAATAAGGTCAGCATGGGCAGGAGATTTAGCTCAGTGATTCCAGCGCCTGCCTAGCAAGTGCAAGGTCCCTGGTTCAATCCCTGGTAACCACATACAACAATACCAAATGTGGTAACTCACGCCCAACAGCAATCAGTACCACACACCACAATGGCAGGTGTGGTGGCTCACACCTGTAATCCCAGCACTCGGGAGGCAGAGGCAGGAAGATTGCTGAGCTTGAGGCTTGCCTGGACTACATAGTGAGCTCAGGGCCAGCCTGAACTACAAAGCGAAACCCTGTCTCAAAAGAAAAAAAAAAAAAAAAGAATAAAGTCAGCATAATTGGGCTCCTTTCATGTAGCAAAGGTACAATCTGGAAGCACCTTGATAGATCCATAGCGATCGGACCTTGGTCAGCAATGCAAGCAGGTGGCTTGTGGTAGATTTCTTTTGTTTCTCTCCATCAAAGCAATACCATCTGTCCACAAATCATCGACAGGACAGAATTTCTTGAGCTGTGTTTGTCTGGCAGGTGGACTGGCAGCTCTCTAGCCTTCAGGGGATTTGGTAAAGTATACACACTGGCCCCCCCATGCTTCAATCAGCATTCCTAAGCCCTTTCCCTTAGTAGCTGAAGAGTAGGAAATGGGAGCAGCATGGGAGCTGGCGATAGCTGAGTGCCAAAGGTGGCCTCTGGCAGGTCTTTAGCCCCTCCTCACAAAAGGAATTCATCAGGGTGCACTGTCTTCCTGACCCCCCAACTACAGGGTCATTCTCCATGCCACGGTGGTTCTTCAAAAATGCTGGTCCTATCAAAACTTCTCCAAAAATCTGAGCCATGAGCACCAGAGGAGGGAAATGCAAGCCTCCTTTTTCTATGCACACTCAAAGCAGGGACTGGGGAGAAGATAAATAACCTTCCTAGACTTTTTCCCTAGAGAGATCATTGCCTGATCTTAAAGTAAAATGCAGGACTCGGTCATTCTTGCCAAATGTTTGAAGGATTCAAAATCTTTTCTTAGAAGGCACTTAGTTCTATTGTTTCCAAGCCCAGATTCCATCTGTGTTGACTAAATCGAGCCCTAATTTGATGATCTGAATTCTTATACTCTCATTTGGCTCTTAAATCTAAATGATGGAGAGTAGGGAGGAAGGTCTGTAACTAGAGTCAAGGTAAAGTCATGCAGGCCCTTCCAGGTTTCCAGTTCTCCTGATTCTCTCTCTGTCTCTCTCTGTCTCTGTGTGTGTCTCTGTCTCTCTGTGTGTGTGTGTGTGGTATGTGTCTCTGTCTCCCTCCCTCCCTTCCCCTCCCCTCCCTCTCTGTGTGGTGCTGGGGAAATGAACCCAGGACTTTCACATGGAGCTACATTCCTGGCCCACTCTATTTTTTCTTTTGAGACAAGAGCTGCCTAAGTTGCCTAGTCTGAACACTAACTTGCAATCCTCTTGTCTCAGTCTCTCAGAGTGCCAGCATTATAGGCATGAGCCACCGTGCCCAACTCTCCCAATTCCTTGTGACCTAAAAGTCCCCTCTCCTAATCCAAAAATGTGCCAAGTGCTTTTAAACCACGTATTTTCTTCCTCGGGCCAATAGTTGGAGTGGAGATAGAAGGAAAATAAAAAGCTCAAAGAGCCAGGTTCTGCTTTAGCAAGATTCTTTCTCTTTCTCTCTTTGTCTCTTCCTTCCTTCCTTCCTTCCTTCCTTCCTTCCTTCCTTCCTTCCTTCCTTCCTTCCTTCCTTCCTTCCTTCCTTCCTTCCTTCTTTCCTTCTTCTTGCCATAAACACATCTGGGAACCTCCCCACAGAGCTAGGCAAGCTCCATTCTCCCAGTAGAGGTGAACAAGGCCCAAGGCGATGGGCTGGCAGGCAGAGGCTGGGCAGGCGAGAGGTGATGCTTGCTGACCGTGCGGCTAGCAGGGTCCACCTTCTGGCTTCCTCGCCTTGCCTTGAGGCTTCTCCACCTGTCAGAGACAGGTTAAACACTTTCTGCTGCCCCTACAATTCTCTGCATGCTGTGACATTTATCAGATGTGTCTACTTCTCAGCAAGATCGCATGTCTAGCAAATAACATGATGAGCTCTATAGTGTGGACTGAGAGGGAAGGGAGAAGAGAGTCAGTTAAAGAAAAAAATCACAGACAGCTGGAAGTCCAAGGGCCATTTGTTCTGGAGTAGGGGTGGGTAGGCTCTCCCATCGATGCCCAGTGGTCTCTGGAGAGACTGCTCTGGTGAGCCCCTTCCCCGCAGCCCACTGCACTGCTGTCCAGCAGGTCTGATGTGCCCCTTGCTCTTTCCTCAGGTCTGCGGTCACCCAACACCAGCTGAAGGTCACTGACAGGAGACCCTGAACACCTGCACTATGCCAGTCCCTGTGGCCTGAAGCATCATCTAATTTCCTGCCTCAACTTCCCCATCTGAAACAAAGATCAGACCAGATCCAGAAAGAGGAGAATGTTCTTTCACCCTGGGAAGCCACCGTGGAGGAGTGTTCTGAGGGCCAAGTCTGGAATCATTAAGGAAGAAAGTGATAGATTAGCAATGTCTGCCATGGGCATGGGAATGGCTGTTCTATGATCTATGCCAAGTATTTATCATCTTTGCATGTCTTGCTCTCAGCTGTCTTTCTAGGATGAGCATTCACTCAATGACGCCTCCATCATCCTCTCACATCCTAATATCCTTACCTCTCATTTAGCTCTGAACCATATGCCATTCTGTACTCTCCTGCCTTGGCCTCTTGATACTCATCTTGCTTTCTTAACTGACTGCAGCTTTTCAGAGAAGGGTGGGGCATGAGCAGAGAGCCTGGTTCGGCTTCAGATTCACAGAGTGGATGCCCAAGAAGGCTTCCATACACTGATGGGCTGATCCAGAAGAGGAGCTCCTGACTCTTTCAAGATGCTGGTAAGCAAGGGCGAGTTAGCAGTTCTCTGAAACTAATGGAATTCATGTCCTCCTATTGGTCAAATGTTGTGATATGGTTCCTACTTGGGGAGAGGTCCAGAAAGGGGGAGAAGAGGAAGGGAAGAAGTGAAGAGGAGGAGAAGGAAAAGAACACACTGTCTCTCGCTCCACTTTTCAGTTGATAAATGGGGACACATAAAACAAGGAGCAGCAGAGGGGCCATCCGGCTCGTGCCGTGACGGGCTCCCCTGGCCTCACTCCTGAGGGACTGAACGCATCCAGAGCCTCCAGACTCGAGGCTCCACCCACACGTCCTTCCCCGCACACCAGTGTGAGGCGACCGTCCTTATACAAACCCTGTCCGAGGCGAGAACCGCCGCTCCTCCTCTGCCCCACCCCCTGTATCTAGTTGAGATGGGAGACTAAAATAACCACGGCCTTGGTGCAAAATTCACGGGTCCCTCGCAGCTAATTTTGCCCTAATATTTGCTTTGTACTAATTGAATTATCTACTTCGATGGACTCTTTGGGCAGAAAAGTTCAAGGAAACAGATAATGAATTCCCACTTATTTACATGCAGGGGTGACGGAAAGCAAGGCTGATAGGCACAAAAACAGTGATTTCAAAAAGAACATACGCCCGAATCCTATGGAAACATTGTAGCTCAGGCCTGCAGGCAGCACAAGGAAGGAGAGAAATAAGCGTTACTGCAAAATCGCCTTAGGGAATTTCCCCTGGACCCCACATCACAAGACCAGAAATTCTCAGCATTTGTCCCTTCTTCAGCTTCTAACTTTTTATATAAATTATAGAAATGAAACAGTGAGCCATTTCACTAAGTCATTTTTGAGAAGAAAAAAAAAATTAAAACTCTGGTCAGCCCATGCACAGCAGCAAGGGCAACCTGATCTTCCAACAGGTGCCACGTGTGCCGGGCTGCCTGGGGATTCTGAGCAGCAAAAGAGAGGCCTGTGTACAAGAAGGGCTGTGGCAGCTCCACGAGAGTCCCGTGTCACACGGACCCTTCCAGTCCCCGGGACGGCGCTTGCCACTGATTACTTCTGTTAGGGCTGCTGACACCAAGTTCAAGGAATCTCGGCTCAGAATGCCAGTTTATGAAACACACTTCCAGGCAGCCCGAGGTGGCTGTGCAGATTTACATCTGAGAAGCGTGGATGCTGCCCACCTCCCGGTGGCAATTTTCACTTCTCATCCATTACAGGCGGGCAGCCCACGCGAGCCAAGGGACAGGAGACCGCTTTGCGCGGAAAGGGTAAGCAACTAAAAATACACTGCTCCTTCCAAGGCAAGAGGATGTGGGAGAAAACGATAAATATAAGTTTCCAAAGAGTAGGGACTAGCTGACAGGGGTCCCCTGAAAGGGGTATTTTACCAAGAGAAATGGCATAAATGCAGCTAATTAAAGTGAAACATCAGTTTTCTCACATGTTGGGCAAGTGTTGGGGGAAAATTCCTCAAAAAACTCCACAAAAAATGGGACGGAGGAAGACAGGAAAGGGTGGTTGTGAAGAACACTGGGTTAGAAAAATTGTTGGCTCTTCATTTTTAGTACCGGTGATTAAATTGAACACATTTCTGTACGTGCTTACATTCAATTTTAAGGCTGATGATTAAATTGAACAAATCTTTGTAAGATCTTTATATTCATTTTTAGGGCTGATGATTAAATTGCACAAATCTTTGTATATTCTCACATTCGTTTTAGGAGTGATGATTACATTGAACAAATCTTTAGAAAATATCTACAGGCAAAAAATGAAACAATTCACTACATTCGCAAAGGATACACATACACACAGACATGTACAATGACAGTTTCGGAATTTAGGTCAGCAGAACTTTAGTGCCCTACACATGAGAAGTTAAATATTTATTGTATTTTCTAACTCTGTCTTCTTCTATGATGGTTTCTAAATTTAAAACTGTTTTTTTTTTTCAGCAATGATCCACAGATAAAAAGGCATTAAAAAGGTAGCATCTTCTTTGCAAACTATATGAGTGCTTCTTTTTAAAAGCAAACCATTTTCATGGAGCTCTGCTTACCTGGAAGACTCCACAAACCAGAAACTTCCAGAGTTCTTAATTTTTTCTCCAGCTCAGCTACCCGATTCCCTAGGATTCTGGAAAGGGGGAAAAATGACCACAGGTATGTGAATGGTCTGTCGGTCTTCGGGGCTGAGAGGTAGCTTTCAGGGAAACCCAGGAATGCCAGAATGGAGGTAAAATGGTTTGAAATGTAAGATAAATGATGAAAGTGGAACACCTGTATATATGCAACACAATACTCTCTCTCTCTCTCTCTGTATATATACATATATATGCTATATATATGCTATATATATATATATAATATATATATGCAACACATACGCTATTGAGTCACATAGGAAAATACAAGCTAAAGTGAATTATTACATGTATATGTGTATATATGTATCTGTATATATCTACATCTAATCTATATGTATATCCAGATCCCATTCAAGCAAGTTCTCTTCCAGCAGTTCCCCTGGAAAAGCAAAGCGTTATTATCCTATTCCCCCAAACATCTTAGGGAATTTCTTTCTTGAGAATTGCTCATGGCCGAGGATAACAATCTGTGTTACCTTTAGGAGTACCACAAGTTGATACTTTCCTTCAGGGTGGATTGGATTTTCTGGAAATAACTGAGTCTAACAAATAAGATAGGTGAACATGCTTGGTACTATGACTTTTAAATGACTAAAATAATAAGGCCTTCCTTCTTATATCCACCCATGGCCAGAGGATGCCCACAGCTTGGAATTTTAGTACAATGCCTGGTATGGGGTAGGTGCTCAATAAATATATTTGATTAAATAAATGCTTTTCTTTGTCACAACTTGTAATTATCTAAGGAGATGATTAAAATAAGTATTTCAAAAGAGTATTCAGGAATTTCAGAGTCAGTACAATAGATAAACGATAATGTTGCCTTTGAAGTGACTGTTCGGACTCTGCAGCATACATCAAGTTCTAGAATATGTATTAAAGACCACGCTGTTTACTTGGTAGCCAAACTTCATCTATATCCATAAGGGGACATAGATGTAGACAAGCACCCCCCTTCTTCACTGTATACAGAATTAAACATAGCTGGCACATGATTCTATAGTCATTGAAAACTTCAATCACTTTCTATTAGCCTGAAAATTGAAAAACAAGTTTTTATTTTATTTTGGGGGTTTTCTTGGTGCTGCTGTGTCAAAATGATGTGGAAATCACCTTAATAGCCAAGTTTCAATTCCTTTCAGAAGGATAAATCAGAACAGCAGAATTATTCTCCTACCTCTCTTTAGATTCCAGAGATAGCTACACACACCCACGTACAGAGAGAGGTATGAATATGTATAGATCTGCACATATATATGGCTTTGGATTCATCCTTATTTTACCTGAATTGACTTGTAGCATGTCAATTAATATACCTTTTGAGTTCATAAAACACTTTGACGTTACTGTATGTAGTTTTCCTCATCCAGGTACTTAGAGGTTTTCTTTTCTTCTTCTCTTTACATCTTAACATTCTACGTAGTCTTTATCAATTACTTTTCCTGCCACTCCATTTACTGGTCCTCTTTGGCTGTCACGTCCTTGACCTTTTCCGTACACAGTGCTCCTCTAATCTTGCTTGCAATATTTTTATTCAGACCCCCTGATCCCAGCTCCCTTTCACCAGCTGACGGGCGAGAGATGCAGTCACAACTGTGCTCAATGTGACATCTGTTTCTTAATGAAATCATATCATCTGTTCATGGCAGCCTCTCAGAAACAAAAGATAAGGCTTCATTCTTGTGGGCGTGCTGAGGGATGCCGTTTGGGCTGCACATGAGGACACAGTGCACACACATCCGATTTCATTTTCTCTGGGGTTCCTGGAAACAGGAACATTTTCTCCCAGAAACTGAAGAGCACAAATTTGTAGGTGTTACCAACAATTTACTTCCAGGGACTTTGTTCAGTTTTCAGTAGTAGGTGCTTTCTTTTTTTTTGTCTGACCAACTTCCCAGCACCTGAGGCAGGACTAGAGGTAGTAAAACGTTTGCAGGAAAAGTCTTGGTAGTTGTAATAGTAACAATAACAAAATCAACAACACAGCGACTCCATTGCTAGGAATAGAAACAGCCGACTAATCTTTCCTATATCTTTGTCTGAGGCACAGGCCATGCCAAACATCTACCTAGCTGGCAGTATCCCTCCCAAGCTGACAAAGACTCTGGTGGGCCCCGTATTATGATGCTCCTTTGACACACATGGGGGAATGGAGAGGTTAAGCAGCTTCTTCAAGGACTCACAGTTCATCTGAAAGCAGCCTCTCCCACCACACTCCACTTGCTGAAGCCCAGGATCCAAGGGCTGAGAGAAGAGACTATGAGAGATGGAAACACAGACGCTCCTCAGAGTTTAGCAGGGGAAGCAGGGGGCAGCCAGGCTGGTGTGTGAGAGAGGCTTTTCAGGAAGTGAGTCGAATGGGATATTTTTAAATAAGGTTTTTATTTAGTTATGGGCTGTTTTTTTTTTTTTTTCAGAGTAGGGTAGATTTCTGCAGATATTTACCTGGCCATCTAGGAAAATCCACAAGGCTAGAGGTCTAAGATGGACATTCCAGTATGGTTCTTTTTCTTCCACAGTCTACCCCATTTTTAGTTTTTATTTTGAAACAAGGACTCACTTAGTTACAAAGTTGACCAGGCTGGGCTGGAGCTTGGGATTCCTGTGCCTCTATCTTCCAGAATGCTGAGATCACAAGTGTGAGCCATCACAGCTAGCTCCAGCATGGCCTCTGGTGAAAATGATACCTGGAAGATGGTGGGGGTTAGGAACGTGCAGAGACAGAACCAGCTCAGGAATGGGCTACTGTGGAATGGACCTGCAGGAACCCAGGTGTGAGCATCCTGGAGAGGGTCCCATCCTACAGGGGAGAAGGCAGCCATAGTCCTGCATGGCCCATAAAAACCACTGTGCATGCCCTGTCCCAGTCTGGTGGGATTCAAGATATTATGAGACCTGTTCCTTGCTACCCAGTCGCTGGCCAGGAAAAGGGAAGAGAAACAGTTTCAGGGCCAGCAGTAAAGTATGCTGCTATATTCACCCAAACCCACCACCCACTCCTGGGACTTGTGGGGAAGCTGAGAAATAAAATCATGTTCAGAGAAACATTGCTTTAGCCACTGACTCTCCTACCAAAGTCTGTATCAGCTCATTAGAGGAATGGGCTCAATCTCTTCTCGAGCCATAACCAAGCAACTGCCAACTCTTTGGCAAGAAGAAACTCAAATACACTGCCTAATCACTGAATGTCACTGAAAATGTAAAGTCCTAGTATCATCCTTGAAGATGGCTCCCTCTGGGTTCCTCCCAGATGGGAAACTGTCAGGCAGTGGGTCACCAGCAGGGGGAGCACATGCCACCGGAAAGGAGCACCTTCATCTGCTCCACAGCACACCACCATCATCCCAGAGCTATTTTATTATTTCGATCACAAAGGTATATTATGAGGTCAAATTCAGTCTATTCTTAGCCCTTCGTTTGTAGTATAATTGCTTTCTTTAAAGATGTTCACGAAAATATGAAACTTAAAACCTGTGTATTAACAATGGCACATTAAGTACCTTATGTACTGATATGTAGCAATCTCCGTGGTTGACTGTTATGGGAAAAATCAAGGTGCAGAAAAATAATAATAAAAAGAAAATTTTTGTGCTGAATCCTAGCTATCATTTGTTTTAAAAAACATATACAATAGGGTGGGTAGGGGATGGGGAAAAAACGAGAATTAAGTCATGTCATATAATGGTACAAATTCTCAATATTGAATGTAATCATGATATGTATATATAATGTACCAATAAAGATTCAAATTTAAAAATATATATAAACATCTGAATGGATTTACTAATATATGCATTACTCTGGATGTGAGGCAGCTTCTTGCAGAAAAGAGTTTGGGTAGCTGAGGAGAGAAGTTTGGAGATCCATGGTTATTTATCCATGAATGACTTCAAAATTACTTAAGAATATTAAACATGCATTGGGCATGGTGACAAATACTTGCAATTCCAGCACTTTGGAAGGCTAAGGCAGGAGGATTGCAAGTTTGAATCCAGCCTATGAAGTTAAACAAGTTAGTGAGACCCTGTCTCAAAATAAGAGATTTAAAAAAAAAAAAAAAAGCCCGGGGTTTCTGTCAGCCCTTCAACAGAGGGAGAAGGTGCCCTGGGACAGAAGAAGATGTATGTTGTCCGGGCTATAGTGAGAAACACAGCAGGACATTAGCCTGCCAGGGGGAGCCAGAGTCCTCTGCAGGGGAGAGTCACACCCGAGAGGACTCTGCAGGCTGGAGGAGGGGTGCAGCGGTGCCGTGCTGCAGCCAATAAGTGTGTACAGGCTGCAGGTGTGTGGTAGGAGGACAGGCTGGGGCTGAGGGTGGAAGCGGTGAAGTCCCCACAGGCCCATACTCAGGAAAGGTGTGTCACACACAAACACAGAACAGTCATCCAGCCTCCCACAGTGAGGGAGGCAGAGCAGGGCCAGGAACAGAAAGAAGGTCAGCAGGTCCTCACGCATCAAACCATCCTTGCCTCACTGGGGCCAGCACTGTGCTCAGTACTCAAACAGCAGAGCAACCGTGGCAGGCCAGACAGTAGACCCTGGGGCAGCTCAGACCTGGGTGGTGCAGCTTCTGCCCAACGTCCGTGAAATGTTCTTCAAAGCTCACTGTCAAGGGGGAATCTGTCCATCTTCCAGAAGGACTCTAAGTCTACCATTTTCCAGTCGACAGATATGAGGGTTCTCTCCAGCTTTTCATTCTCATTAAGGAATCTGCAGTGAACAACCTTATGCTTATACCTCTAGAGGGTCACTCTGAGTTTTTCTTTAGGACACATTCCTAGAAGTAGGCCACCTAGGACAAAGGTCTCAAACATTTCAAAAGTAATTAAATCCGAGTTCTAGATTTGTTGAATGGGAGGAGTGGAAATGACACCAGCGGAAGCTCTAAGCCTGGTGGCTGGAAAGTAGGGTGGTGACCTCGATGGACTCTAAGAAGAGAGTCTGCAGAGAAGGAGAAGCAAAGGCAGGACAGGGTGGGAGGGAAAGTGGGCCAGGAGAGAGAAATAAGATCATGTAGACTGGACTGGGGAACCGGGAGCCGGCAGAGAAGGAAACGAGACCACAGAGAAAGTTGGAGGCCCAGGTGAAAAGTCAAGATGGCAGTCTGATGCGAAGGAAGTACAGAAGAAAGGAATTCCTAGACAGTCTGAGGACACTGGCGATTCACTCAGAGAACTGAGTGGGATTTGCGGGAGGAGGTGGCAGGCTGAGGCCTCGTGTCTTCCTGCACGTGGACTCCCAGGCGTACAGGGGCCCCCGGAATCTACATTTCTAACAAAGCGCCCGCCCTGGCTCATCTGCTGAGGCAGCCACCGTGGCTCACACTGCCTGAGGCACTGAGGAGCTCAGGTGGAGCGATTTGGGGCTGCTGGAACCCCTAGAGGGGCAGGAAAGGCTTCTGGGCTCAGGGTGAAGGAGAAGCCAGAGGACGGGAGGAGCCGAAGAGTTTGAAGGAGGAGGTGGCAGGAGAACAAAGCCCCCAGAAGCTATGACTGGTGTAGACCACAGGCCATCGGACGGGCCTGAGCCTCCGAGGACAGGGGGCCTGAGGCAGGAGGACGCTGGTTTCAGGGCAGCACCAGGTGGATGGGCTCGTGCTGAGCAGCCTCTGTTTTTCTTGGGGTCACTTGCTGACAACAGACCAGGTCCAAAGAAGGATCTGGAAGAGCCAGAGCCGGGGTGCTCTCTTCAGGGAGTAGGGACAAAGCAGGCCGCCGTGCGCTGCCGCGGACCCTGGGCGAGGGCTGGAGGCCACAGCACCTGAGGACGCCATCTCCTTGCTCCTCTCAGCATGGGGGCTTCCCTGGTTAAGGTTTCACTGTGCAAGACAGTCTGGCTCCGGGAATAAATCACCCTTGTCACCCCGTGGCGACGCTGGCCTCCCTCTGCCACTCCTTGCTTTCCTCCACACGCGGCTTCATCTCCTGTGTGGTCTTCCTGGTACTCTTTTTCTCTCTTTTCCATTTTGTTTTCACAGTACTTTCAGCCACCTCCCAGTGGCCTCTCCCAGGCCCCACGGCCCTGTCTTTGCCACACACCGCCGCCCCACTCTCCCGGCCCTCTTCTACTGGCTGGAAACCTGGCAGCCTTCCGCACGTCCGTTCTGGATCCGGGTTAGTGCAGATCTTGCAAGCAGGACTCACCCACTGTCGGATCTTCCAAGTAAAACTGTGAGCTCCTCCTGTAAATCTCAGGGCAGCCAGGCTGCTCGCAGGGCAGGTGGCACAGCTTTCCTGTGATCCAACGGTGTTCCCGAAGTTCATGTGCTGGAAACTGTCCCCCAGTTCCCGGGTCAGTGGGAACTGGAGGTGATCAGGATGAGATGGGGTCCTGAGGGTGGGGGCCCCATGGCACATGAGCGAGGAAGAGACTGAGCTAGCACAGGCGCTCCATCTCACCAGGTGACATCACACCGTGCGGGATGCCACAGCAGGAAGCCCTTGTAAGGTGCCAGCACCATGATCTTGGCTTCTTAGCCTCATGAGCCATAAGTGGTAAGTTTTTTAAATAAATTACCCAGTTTCAGGTAGTCAATTATAGTACTAGATAATGTACTAATATATGTAATATGCATTGTTTTAATTTAGTGTTTTTATTCACCATTATCTGAACCCCTTTCAGTTTTATTACATCTAACAGCTACTTTAACTGGCTTGATTTTATACAATACAGTCAATGTGTTTCAAAAACCCAGTAAGTTGGGTATTCTGATATAAGCCTGTAATCTGAGCACTCTGGGAGGCTGAGGCAGGAGGACCACAACTTCAAGTCCAGCCTGGGCAACTTAGCAAGACTTTGTCTCTAATAAATAAATTTTTAAAAAAGGCTGGGGAAGCAGTTCAGCATGGTGGCCCTGGGTTCCATCCCCAGCACCATGTACACACACACACACACATACCCCCCCCCCACACACACCCACACACACACAGGTGTTCTGTGTTATTATTTGTTGGCTCTTTCCACCATTTCTCTCTCTCTCTCTCTCTCTCTTTTTCCTGATCTAGAACAGGGCCATGATCCTCCCTTCCAAGTCCAGCAGCATAAAGAAGTCAACGTTTGGATGCTTCCTGCCAGCCAGAGCCCTTCAAGCTGTGAAGCTGAAATGACTCTGAGGCAGGTCCGCCACTAAAAGCAGATCTGGCAGACAGCCAGGTGAAGTCACCCAGGAACCGGCCATGGAGTATGTGTTACTCAGTGTGTGACGCCCTGTTAGTCCCCAAAATGTGACCACCAGGATGCTACAGCCAAGACGCTGGCTGATGTAAACAAGAGCCAGGGTTCTAGTGTAATGTGTGTCCTTCCAGAATGGAGCGAAGTCACCTTCTCCCCATGTGGCTTGTGGTTCCACCTGGCTGCCAGGCCTTCGACAGCCTCGTCTCGCCTCTGCCTCCCCTTCCCCAGGGTCCAGCCACCTACTTGTTGGTTTGCCTCTGGTGCTGAATGACCATGTTCTTCTCGTGGATTGTCTCCAACAGGGCAGTTGCCAGAGATTTCAGGTCCGAAATGGACTGCGGCGTAGCGGGGAGGCTGCACCCATGATCCTCAGAGAGCAGATCCTGAACTAGATAGGACACAGAATCAACAGCTTGGTTGTAACTTTCTCTCGGAAATGGGTCTGCAAACCCATGTCAGCTCTTCCTAGATAACAGGAGGCTCTCAGCTTCTAAAGGCTACGTTTTGTATGGAGAGTCTGCCTCAAGCGACCAGAGTAAAATAAAATTCAGCATGAGAGAGAGCAAAGAAAAAGTCCCCACACTCTCTCTTTTCCAGAGTGCAGGGGATGGAACCCAGACCTTGGGCCTGGCAGGCAAGCGCTGTACCACTGAGTTACACCACCAGCCTCCCACCAATTTTTTGAGACAAAAATAACATTTGCATTCACCCAGTATGTTAAACATGTTCATATCAACTAACTCATTGAGACTTAAAAGAAAACCCCAAACCTGTGAAGTAGTGTTGGTTTCTATCTCATAGATAGGAAGACAAGGGGGAGACAGACTAAAAACACTGGCTACAGGCCACAGTGCCTTGCAAATGGCAGTGACTCCTTGTCCTGAGATCCTTGCTTTGTATTAGTTTCCTATGGTGTGTACCTTAGCAAGCAGCAAGATAATGCAGACAAATATATATAATGCAAAATATTTTTTTGAGTCTCAATAGCTATGCCTTTAATTGAAGGTACTGTACAAAAGAAAATAAATGACATAATAAACCAGTGACTTCATAGAAGCTACTTTGTAGGACGAGGCCAAATAAAGTGGGTCACTTTAAAATTGCTTTAAAGAAAAAATATAAAGCAAATAATAGCCTAAGTGCTACAAAGATATGGCCAGGAAATACAATGTAGCCTGCAAAGATCTGAATGTTGAGAAAGAGTTCATTACACACAGACTAGCTGTTCCTGGATGCTTATTACTCCACAAACTGCCAAGTCACATTCATGGCCAGGATCTAAATGAGGCCAAACAACACACCGAGGTCAGTGTCACTACAGGATCCGGACTGCGTTAAGTGGCTCAGCACACTCTGTCCTGGCTGCGTCTGCGCTGACAAATCTGCAGTCATCTGCGGACAACGCTGATAGGAGATTCCTCTGCATCCTCTCTACTTGGAAAAGTGTCTTAAAAGTAATTTCTGATTCATCTTATGCTACTTACAAACAATAGTCCAGGTGTGGCATAACCAACTTAGCACAAACTCATGCCTTCATCTCCTTTATTCCAAAGAGGACACTTCCGCTAACATAATGTGAGATTCCATTAGCCTCTTTGGCAATAAAATGCCATTAATAAATAATACAAGAATACAGTCTGCTAAAAATCTCTATAATTTTCCTTTGTAATGCTATTAAAACTCCACTCCCCTATTTCTGTGTGGCTGGACTCAAAATGGCTTAATTGAGCCGGGTGTGATGGTGCATGCCTGTAATCCCAGCACACGGGAGGCTGAGGGAGGGGGAGGATCACCACGAATTCAAGGCCATTCTCTACCACATGGCAAGTTCAAGGCCAGCTGGCCAAAAAATGGGTTAAATGGCTCTCACGGCTGCCAGCCCCTTCCACAGCATGGCTGATCCACATGCAGAACCTCTGCTTCTGTCTTCACCACCCCGGGTGCTTTCAGATCCTCAGGGTCAGAGAAGTCTCCCATGAAGAAGTCTGGTCTGAAAGCACTGAATATCCTACTGATTACCACAGTAACACACGTTTTTAGGAAGGGTGGATATGCTGAGCTATAACACAAATATATAACGACTACCACTGCTCCTTCCAGACACAACAAAGCAATGACAAATCTCTCCATATAGTTCTCTGCATAGCATTTCCTATGTAACTACATGTACCTAGAAAAAAAATATGATTTCAAACAATAGAGGAAAACCTTGCTTTTTATCACTTGACAGTACTCTGCATCATAATACCCATAAAATGACTGCTTTAATATTCTACATAGATACATAACAATGCCTTGAATTGCTGCTGGATATTTATGTCACAGCCAGTTTTCCATTCTCATTAATGCAGGAAGAACTTCCTGTTAGAGAATGTCTGTGTATATCCACAAGCATTTCCTACCTCTTCAATGGGGGTCAGTTTAAGTCTTTTTGCTATAGAGTGCTAAGTTTGGGTCACCAATGCCGATAGGTTGCTGGTGATAGGCTTTGCATAGGCAGCTTTTCAGAAAGATCAGATCGGGCACCTTATTCTGCCCCCATGTCTGGCTGGGTCTCCATGCCCATAGCCTGTGTGCCATATATTGTGTCCAGGGCTAAACAGTTGGGCCAGTTCACAGCTTTAGAGAGAATTTCAGTTTTCTTTTAAAAACATTTCTCGGAGGCTCTTTGCTAGTGTAATGGAAACAAAGAAGTTGCTGGGAGCAGAGCCCTGGTTGTTAGGTAGACTAGGGACTCAGCACTTTTTGTTCAAGCCTCTCAGCCGGATGGTGATGGGCGCCTGGCAGTTGCTGGAGACACTGTCAACAACCGGAAAATGGGCCAGCTGAGCACGCGCAATGTGAAGCCTGTGTTTAGAGCTGAATTCTGAATATTAAGTGTCAGAACACAAATCCTCTGCTATTTATTCCCCTGCCCAGTTCCTGGAAGATCATTATTTTTCATTGCAATCGACAAGGAGGACGAACAAAATTGCAATCAATAGAAGCTTGTTTGAAAAAGCTACATGCTCCACGGTAAAATGACTCTGGCAGCTACCGGGCTTTTTCTTCTGATGGCAGAGACCAGGAGAAGGAGAAACTCAAGAAGGTTGAAGCACATCTTAGAGATGCTCGATTGGTGACTGAGGGCAGGGAATGTACTGGTACAAGATCAGGGCCTTGAGAAAGCCTGCGATGCACTGACTATCAAAGCGGGACCACTGGCCCTGCAGCAGCATGAGCTGGGAATGTTTTGGACCTTTTGTCAGTGTCCAGCCCAAACCTACTAAATCAGGAGTCTGGGGCAGGCCTGGGATTCTGTGCTACCACAGACATCTAGGTGATTCCTCTGCAATACAAGTTTGGAAACCGCTTCTAGGATCACCTGGCTTCCTTATATGCAAACCCAGGAGCATGGACAAATGAGGACAGCTAAAGCATTCTGTGTTTCTAAGCAGTCTCTCCTGGACTGAGAGTGCCTACCTTGCTTTGCAGACAGGACTCCAGTCAGAGCACTGCTGTTGGACTTGCCCTGGCCCTTCGAGTTCTTCCGCCTCTCGAGAGCATTCTACAGCAGCATTGAGAGGAAATAAAAACACTCGTTAGAAAAACCAGGGATGGCCGGGTGTGGGGGCTCATGCCTGTAATCCCAGCACTGGGGAGGCAGAGGCAGGAGGATTGCTGAGTTTGAGACTTGCCTGGACTACATAGTGAGCTCAGAGCCAGCCTGAACTACAAAGCGAGACCCTGTCTCAAAAAACAAAAGAAAACCAGGGATGTAAAAACACCTCACTGGGAGAAAAGCATCCACCCTTTGGCACCAAGAACCCCTTGCAAAGTCCACACACTACCCTGACATGTGGCGTCCACAGTCCTTGCCAAAGTTAGGGATCCAGGATGTTTTGCAAAAAAACTGCTACATAGCAAAATGATAGTAATTACAGCCCCCTGTATTCAAAGACTGCTCAATGCATGTTCATTAAATTAAATTAAATTAGAAGTAAGAATGAAGTCTGATGTGTAAAGTCGAGTTATGGAAATCCCTTTTGAACAGATATGAAATGGAGAATAAGTTTACTTTCGTGTTCCAGTAGTGGTAACAGGAAGGTCTGGTCCCTGGATTAGAAAGAGAGCCATGATTGATTAGTGATGTCTGCCATGGTCACAAGATTAAGGTAGTTCCCATCCATGTGCTGCCTATGTGTCATTCTTAGCATTAAAACTGACATGTTGTCTTTATCAGTGCTTGGCATACAGAACAAGATAAATGTTAAATGAATGCATACACATAGTTTTTAAATTACATATTAAAAGCTATCTGTTTCTTTGGCTGCATGTGTATCTATAAATTGGTGTAGAGTAATGTGTGCCCCTATGGAATGGAAAAGCATAGAAATTTCTGATAACAAAAGCTTATGCCAACAACCAGGACAATGAGTGGGCTCTCCCATGCATTGCGATGGCTGTGAAACTTCACCCTCAGGAAGAGAAATCAATCTATTTTCAAAGCAGAGAAACCCAGGAGATTTTTCTAATTATAACACTTACAACTAACATCTGCAGAAATAGATATTATCAAACTAATGGTGCTGGAATTAGACTAAATAACAGTGGAGAGAATTCAACCGCCCTGTCCTTTCAATGTGATGTGAACATTATCGTTTGGGGTGCGATTTCCCAATCTTTGTTTCTTCCTCCCTCAGAAACCGTTTTCTTATGGATGATGATGAGACAAATAGCATCTGATGACTGCACATTTTACAGAGAAAATAGATAGGAGCCCTCATTTCACATGGACCACAGCTGTAAAGTTGAAATGTTCAGATTCTGGAGGTCTCTGGATGCCCGGTTGACGACAGCCAGAGAAGGGTCTCTGGCAGAAGTTGCTCTGAGGCTGTTTGCTATGTGGAGTTAAGTTTTTCTGGTTACCCTGGCATAAACTCTTATTGGGCTCTATCTGGGAGGACAGGCAAGCACTAAAATATCCTTGGCACATAAAAGAGAATTAAAATAGGATGACATTTAGATGCACAATGGTGAATCACCAGCATTATCGCTGTGATTTCGCTACCTTGTATTTGGCGATGTTCGATTTCAAGAGGTTGACCTCTTCATGGAGTTGTTTTAATCTCTCTTGAAGGTACCTGGAAAAGAATATATCCCAATAGGATGTGTGTAGGAGCAAAATTTAAAAACATACACTAAAGTAGAAGAGGAAAAATTAAAACTACTTACGGGAAGAGCTATCTTTTGCACATAATGCCTTCCTTCTCATTCCGGAAAGGAGGGGCAGAAAAATGTACATCTCTGTGACCTTCTCTTAAATGGATGTGATCAAGGTCAAACAGGCCCCTACCACTGACACCCCACTCTAAAACAGCCCATGCAGAGACCCCCTCAGGGATATCAACACAGTTTTCACATAATTCTCATTAAGATGATTCCACCGGGAAGCCAGGCAAGAAGAGGCGACACCAGGCATAACATTAAGTGAGGCACAGACACACACTACAATTTGCTTCAGGGAGAAGAAAGAGCTAAGGGAATTTCTCAATTTATTTTCTGATTCTTTTCCCTCTCCTTGATAGCAATAACAGTAGCTCTTGCCGCTCCTTGCCCTGCCAGCCACACCGAGCGGGGGGAGGGGGGGCGGTCTTCGCTTACTGTGTACCTCGTATGTGACATTGGTGGCACTGGGGTCCACAGCAGAGTTTGAGCTTGTAAGGCAAGTCTTTCAAATGCAAACGGAGCTGCAAAGACTCCCGGCCTGTCCCACCCAGAAGGCCAGCACGGCCCAGGATGCTGGGTGCTCACCTGTTCTCCATGCACAGGGCGTCCACGTCGATGATGCGGTTCTCGTGGCCGCCCAGGATGTGGTTGAGCTCCTGGTTCAGCCGGTCCACTTTGTCCTGGTAAGAGGTCCGCTCTTCCTTGACGTCCTGAAGCTCGTCCACAGAGGCCTGCAGGTCATGCTCCAAAGAATCAATCTGCAACCCCAGAAGCACCTCACTCAGCACGGTCCCCAGACAGGGGCGTTTGATGGCCAGAGATGGAGCCACCGCCTGGATGAATGACTTTTAGATAGCTTCTTAATATCACTTCGTGCTACCGCACCATACGCACTGCACACTGGGTAAAAGCTAGGAGCCAGGGGCCGCCGTTCTGCCAGGCGTTTACCACATCCAGGACAGCCGAGGCCTGGCAGCCCCACAGGCGGGAGCTGAGTCTGGCGCCTGCAGTTGCGCTTTGGCCACAGGCTCTGGAGGGTGAAGCCAGACCCTGGGAGACGCTGCTGGCACCCTAGAGATGTATAATGTTTCCAGCCCACTCTAGAGTCAGGTATCTTGTTCTGCTCTTCAAAAGCAGTCAGCAGGAGGAAGAAAATGATTAGAAGGCTCTCTGAACTGCTGCCTGCTTTTACCTAAGATGCGTCACTCAGCATTTTGGTGGAAACCGGCAAATTAGGGTCAGTTTGTACAATGTACTGATAAACGAAAGAAAGAAGGAAAAAGGAAGGAAGGAAGGAAGGAAGGAAGGAAGAAAGAAAGAAAGAAAGAAAGAAAGAAAGAAAGAAAGAAAGAAAGAAAGAAAGAAAGAAAGAAAGAAAGAAAGAGAAAAAAAGAAAGATCAGCTTGTCAAGGGTTGGTCCCTCCCAGTCTGCCCTGGGTGGGGGCAAAGTTTCAGGCTGTGTTTTTAACAGTGGCACCCGTGGCTCCTGGACACCCGAGCGTCAGCCGGGAACCTGGGGCAGTACCCAGAATACAGCAGTCAGTACCACCCCCTCCAGCTCCCACGTTCGGGGAGACGCAGGGCACACATCTGTCCTTGGGCTGCACCCAGCTGTGCAGATGCACCCCCCACCCTTGATTAACACGTGTGACAACCTGTTCCTTTGCCCGCTCCAGCTGCTGAACCAAGTCTTCCCGCTCGTGGGCTGCAAAGTGCCGAACACCAATTTCTTCATCTCCGAGCCTTTGCTTGGCAATTGTCATCCTTAAGAGCTGCATTTTCCATTGGTAGTGGGGGATAGGAGGTTAGAGAGAAAGGGAATATTTGAATGAGTAAATCCAAATAAAAACACAAGGACACTAGGAAAAAACTTCAGATAGAAAAGATTCTTTCTAGAAATTCTAGGGATCCAGGAGTGGTGGTACACACCTGTGATGCCAGCACCCTGGGAGGATGAGGAAGGAGGGGTACAAGAAGTCAAGCACCCTGGCAACTTTGTGAGCCTGTGACAACCTGTTACAAAATTTAACTTGCAGGGGCGCCCACGCATTCACCCGTGCACATGGGTCAGGCCCGACAGGAAGTGCGTGTGGAATGGAACAAGGCCGCAGTGAAGAAACTACTCAGAGTCTCATTTACATTTGGCCAAGGTTTAAAACAGACCCGGTGCTGGCTAAGATGGCTTAGGTGCCCCCTGCCTGCCACTTATAGCAACTTAGCCATGAAATCCAGAGCCTTACAAATGTCTCTGCCTCAGACCAGTAACTGTGCTGACCATTTGGGCTAAGAATAATCCCAGGTATAGACTGGCTATAGGAAAAAATAAGAATAAGATTTTTTTTTAATTTAAAGAGTAATAAAACTAGGAACAATACCTGATGGTAGTAGAAAGCTCAGTGAAACAACCCAACTCAGTGACAACCCAACCAGTTCACGGGGTGTGGGGTGCAGCCATTTGAAACCAGGTCCCAGGGACAGTAGGCCTTGGCATGCCACATTCGGTGGGAAAAAAAGAACGCAAGCTTCTCTATGCAGCGTGAGCAAACTTGTACAAAGAACTCTACATTTGAGAGTAAATGATCAAATCCACGAAAACATTACATTTTATCATTCTATAACATAATGCGTTATGCTGACACTGTACATGCTGTTATGGTCATTGTTTTCTAACATTTTTAAACCAGTAGGGATAAATTTCATAGTATGCTTGTTTTGCTATGTTTGAAAATCCCTAGGAAGATAATTCAAGTGTTATTTTCCAAGGGATCCCTGCAAAACCTAAAGCGTTTCCAGGCCCTTCAGCCACCTTCCCAGAAAGGCTGAAAGAGCAGGGGCCAGCACGGGGTGCCAGTGCCCCCTCTCCCGCCTGCCCACTCCTTGCCAAACAGGCTGCCCCTGCAAACTGACTCCTCAAAGCTGTGGCGCAGGCTCCTGACACTTCTCTGAAGGAGGCTGCGAACCCGAATCCATGCTTCCCTGCAGGGCATGGGAGGATGGTTCCTTCACACACCAAAGAGGTCCCTGGACAGTTTTTCACTGACACACACGGCGACCCAGCCAGGACTGCCTGCCAGGCGCAACTCTGCTCTCTTTCTGCATGAATCTTGAGAGATTGGTTGTCGCTACAGACAATGGCTTAATGATATTCAAAGTCTCTGAAGGATTTAGGGGCAGGCAAGACATAGGAAGTTAATTTAACCCATGATAGAATATTAACTAAAGAGAAATAATAACAGCAATGAAATCAGAAAGAAATGATGACTAAAGAAAAGTAAAAGTGTTTTCCAGTGACATTTAGTTTGGATTCTTTCCTAAAAACAACTCAATTGAATCCAATAACTATGTATTGGATGTCACGAGCAGCCGCACCCCTAGGACCCGCGCAGATGCCTGTGTACGAAGCAATCTGATATAGCCCCACTCATTGTCCACGCCTCTGTATTTGCACATTGCTGGCTCAACGAAACCCATTCTTAACCTTACATCATGGTTACCGTTGGACACGGGCATCATGGCCAAAGATGAGATGCCCGACATGCACATCCCCAGCGGAAGTCAACCAAGGCCACCTTCCATCTTCTCGGCTCCACCTTCACGCTGTAAGCATGGGTCCTTTTCATGGTCTACTTAGCATCACATTTTCATATTTTTGTTTCTTTTTTAGTGACCTTGCTACCCCCCCACACACACACATGCACACACCCATAATTGTCCAGGCCTCTGGTGTACAACGTGCTATTGAATACAGGTAAACACCAGTGCAGTCAGCTTCTCCCACACCCCCAAACAGTCATTACTACTCTGCGGAAAGAATATTTCCAATCTCTTCCACCTATTTTGAAATAAACAGTGCTAGTTATTGCTGACTCTAGTCACCCAGTTGTGCCACAGAACATAGTTTCTTCCGCCTCTCTAACTGTAACTGTGGTCTTGTTGTCCATCTCCCTCCATCTTTCTTCTCCACATCCTCCCTGGGCCCTGGCACCCACCCTTCTATTCTACACTTCTATACAGGAGCCTTTTTAGCCCCCACTGGTGACTGAGATCATGCAGTACTTGTCTTTTTTTGTATTTCTTATTTTGTTTAACCTAACGTCTTCCACATTCATCTACATTGTCACAAATGACGGGGTTTCACCTTTTTAAAGGCTGAGTAGTACTCCACTGTATATATGAACTACACTTTATCCATTCATCCACTGATGGATCTGTATTTTGAGTCTGTATCTTGGCTAGTGTGAGAAGCACTCCCATGAAGAGCTGAGCACAGATATGTCTCACTCACTGATTTCATTTCTTTCTATGTACACCCAGCAGTGAGAGAGCTAAATCATCTGGTGCTTGTTTGTTTCTGAGGACCGGAGGGTCCATTTTTCACAGTGGCTGCACTAATGTGCATCCCCTGAAGAACAGAAACGATCCTTTGGGAGGAGCCGCAAGCATCTGGCTGAGAGCTGCTCCTAAGTGCAGGAGGCCCTGATTCCCCTGTCCCCAGCAGGCATCCTTCAGGCTTGAATGCAGATGCCGTTGAACATCATCCTTCCATGTTAATGAATTAACCGTATATATTAATTACGGTGACTCTAAACAGAACCACACAAGTTATGGTTGATCATAGTGCGGCCAGACGCTCACAGGAAGCTCCCCGTGTCCTCTAGGAATGACAGTTCAGCATCTGGGAATTCCACGTCCTTGGAGATTTCGCTTCACTCATGTCCAGCAGAACTGGTTTGTCCCCAAAAGAGAAACACACACAAGTGTCTTCTGTCATACAACTCTTGGCCCAGGAAGGGAAGGAAACCCAGCAGGACCACCCCGGAGCCAAGGAGAGCGAGTCCTCAGCTGAGGGGCCCGCAAGGGGCAGCTCCTCCCCTGCCCGGGATGGCCGAGGCTCACTTCCTGAGGGGGTGCCACGGGCCAGCCAGCCCGAACTTTAAGTAACAGACACCACTGTGGCCTTGCATGCACAGTATGCTCCACTGAGCATTTCGTTTAGAATCGCACAACTGTGTTTACTTAATGCCAATTAATTATTAAACATGTTTATTGAGGTCTGACAGCCCTATCAGAGGCTTATCTTTTATATACTGGATGCCTGTTAAGCCTCAATAAATACGTTAACAATCATTTGGTGTTTAATGTGCAGACAATATCGGCTGTTCTATCGCAGGGCTGCACTGGCTGAAACGTTTAAAAAAGCGAGGCCCAAATTGGAGAGAGCTGGGTCATAAGTTGGGTCTGAGACTCAAAAGCAGTCGGTTGCAGGGGCCCGTGAGGTCACTGTCACAGGCCACAGCCCAGCAGATTCAGGGAAGAGTCCTGCTCGATCCTGGTGGGCAGCTCCCTGCTCTGGCATCAGCTGCCCAGGGCTCCTGTCCTGCTCCGGTCTGCGAGCTATGCAAACTTGAGAACTTGTCCAGACTTCTCTGGGTGTCCCAGTAAAAACAGCCATGATCGGCGAGTCTCATGCAGGTAGGGAGAGAGAAAGAGGGTGCAGTCCAGGGGCGTTTGACGGTAAGGGGTTCAGATATCTGTATACTTGGGGGGGAGGGGAGAGGCCAAAAAGAAGGAAAGAGAAGGAAAATAATTCCACAATGCGGACGTTGCTGCCCAGAGGGAAGCGGACAGTGACTATGTATTTATCAAGTATATAGAGATGACACTGATTAATGCGTTCAGCAAAATCAGGATGCTCAAATCACTCTATGGTCCAGGCACAGACACCCAGCTGTGTGCCCTGAACACTGGCAGCAATTTAAGGGACATCAGGGAATTCGGGCTATCTTGCAGGCTGACGTCAGCCCCTGCCAGGCAGACAAGGTGGCTTCTTGGTGACACTCGCGCCACCCTGGCCAGCACCAGCCCCAGGGGAGGGACATGAGCTATTCCGCCCACACTGGCTGCTGCCGCGCTCGGCCCAACCTTATCTGCAGAGCGCAGGCGGGATGCCGATTTCGCACCTTGGAAAAGGTTGCAGAGGGACCTCTCTGGGCACTTAATTCCCTGCCCCGGGGCTGTCAGAATTGCCACAGAGTGGATCGGCGCCCTGCCCAGCAACCAAGCTGCCACCAACAGCCGCATCCATGTGCTGATTTAGATGGAAATAAATGTTTATGAATGAATTACAGGCATGCCACGTTGGCTGTGTCACTTAAAACAAGGCCCAGCTGCAGCTGGGATATGGCTGAGGCGCATGGCCCTAAACAGCACAGAGAAGTGGCTTTGGGGTGCCCTTTGCCAGCTGCCAAGGACCTGCTCACACTCTGTCTTCTGAGCCTCCCTGGCCTCCGAGGGAGGTCGATTTGCTTCTTGTGTTGGTCTCAAGCCTCAGCTCTCACACCCCCGAGCATTCTCTGCCTCATCCAGATTTCCTTCACCTCAATCCATTTTACCCAATACATAGTGAGTCGGGTTACAGGAGCAGCAACTCTAAGTATTAGGAGAGTTCGAGCTATCTAACACGATAGGATCACATAATGACCTGATTTAAATAAAAAGAAAAACGAAAAAGGTAAAATTTGACTTATAGACAGACTAGCCATGTACAGCTACACAGGCTGAGCACTGCACAACTCCAACTTCAGGGATTTCTACTCCCACAGTGTGAAGATGCCGTGTAACGAGGGCGGTCCAGGTAACTCTCTACGGAGTCTTGAAAGTGCTATCTCCAGGCCGACCAGGGACGGTCGCAGCGCCGACACAGCAGCTCTCTGTGCTAGAGCGACCAGGAGGACCAAGGAAAGAAAAGTGCTAACAGGAAGTGGACGCTCACCTTCCTGACCCCAGGAATGAATGAACAGTCAGGGCTGCCCACAGTGCTTTGCATCTGCTGGTTTTCTCCACACTCTCCAACTGTCTCTGACCATGCAGGGCAGAGCCTGCAACCCCGTGCAGACGTGAGAGTCGGTTCTAAACACAAGAGCGCGTCGTTTAAAACAAGTGAGCCGGTCCCCCAGAGATGACAGTGCCCGCGCCTGTCGCTCCCGGTCACCAAGCGCGCAGTGAGCAGGTGCCTCAGGAGCTTCCCAGTGGGAAATAAACGCTACCGCAGCTATTAGGGCTCAGGGATGACTCCACCTGCCCTTCCCCCTCCTACCTCAGCCTCACTGGCTCCATCCAAGCTCTTGCCTGCCTCTGGGCCTTCGCACTTCCTCTGCCCCTGGAGTCCTTAGCCCATACACTGCTTTTATGTTACTGGGTCTCATCAAATGTCCCCTCCTCGGAGGGAGATAGCGCAGCCCCTGGGAACAGTGGGCTCCTTGCTGGGCCTGTGTTCGGTGCAGCAGCCTGGAGCACCAGCCCACGCACAGGTCTCCACGCTTCGCGCCCAAGCAGTGTCTTGGGTGCCGACTCACATTCACCCCCTCAACTCCACCAGGCACTCAGCAGGGGCTACTGTTTGTGTTTTCAGGTAAGAACCTTAGACACAGAGGTTCACGTCTCTGATCCCAGCCCTATGGGAGGCTGAGGCGGGAAGACTGCAAGTCCAACCTCAGCCTAGGCGACTTAGCAACCTAGACCCTGTCTCAAAATTAAAAATGAAAAGGGAGGGTGAGTTGTGTGCTAGGGTTGCAGCTCAGTGGGGTGGCGCTGGGTTCAATCTTCCATACTGGGAGGAAAAAACTAGAAGATAAAGTCACCTGCTTGAGTTGTAAAAGCCTGGAATGACTCTGTCCAGGTAGAGCTGGGAAGGTTTTTCCCAGGAGTCAGTGCTAAGTAGTCCTTTTCCAGAATGCTGAAGTCACGGCACGGCAGCGCCCCCTGCAGAGCATGCTGTTGGCCTCTGTTTCAGGCAAATTAATCTTCACTTTGGTGCAGCACCCCCTGCCGACTACAGACAGCCAGCACTCTGGCCAGCCTTGGCACCCCACTCTCTCCCGATACTTAATACCTGCCCCCTCCACCCCACAGCTCCGGCTGCCCTGTGCCCAGTGCTCATGGGCAGAGACTGCCGCGTGCTGCGGGCAACTTCCCCGCCAGCTTCTTTCCCCACTTGGTGCTCATCACCCAGCAAACCCTGTTCCATCCACCATAACACTCCACCCACTTTAAAATCTGTCACTGTGTGCTCTGGGAAACACAGAAAGCAGCTCGTCTTCATGATACCATTGACCGTCTGGCCTCAAAGATGTCTAGCGAAAAGCTATCTCAGCACCTGTGAGACAGGACTCACCGTCTGCCTCTGTCACCATGGAGCCCCAACCCCGTGCAGACAGCTGGTCCTCAAAAACCACGCTGAACAAGCGGAAGGGAGCCACCCCCAAATGCTAAGGAGTGAGACTTACAGGCCTGGTCTGTGGTACAGGCAAGAGAAACCACAGCCTGGGTCAGTAGCCCACAGGGTGGATTCCCATCGGCCAGGACGGCTCCTAACAGTGCCCAGCGACCAAGCGTGTCTCTCTCACTGGCCAGCGCAGACCCAGACTGGTGGCTTGGGGGGCCAGCTGAGCACTGCCTGGGGTTCGTGGTGAAGATCCTGGTTAGAGCAAACCTGGAGGAGCTGGCTGGGCGGAGCCTCCCGTTACGATGCAGTTCGGGACCGTGACAACCACAGTTGAATGCTATTTTTTTTAGACAGAGTATACTTTAATTAGTCACCTGCATGCTCACTGGCCTGTCTTTATTGGCTGGTGGCTGTTACTTAATTGGTTTGCTTGCTGGATCCATCCAGAAGTCCCATGTCAATAGAGGTACATCTGCAGGTCTCTACCCTTTTACAGCGCCAGCACCAGATAAAACAGAGGTACTTAAAGACCGTCAGCTGCTGTGACATGAAGCTCATTATTAAGGCCGAAGCCCTGGGTCCATGCAATCTCGCAACAGCTGAATTTAAATTTGCAAGTGAGGCTGGGAAGGGGAATGCATGACCTTGCAGGGACAGTCGTCTGTCTCGAGCCTCCTCGCTTTGAGCGTGTCGTGCTGTGGTGTTTGTCTTTGCACAAAGGGCCTTTGATCTTTCCCATGAAGAAAACAAAAGCGAACAGAGAAGAGAACCCACTGCAGCTGTCCCCGGGGGGGTGTGAGCAGTCACCACGGATGCTGCCAGGCCCTTGCCCCATGCAGCCTGCAAGGAAGCCAGCAGGAGCTTGGTCTGCCCTGAAGCAATGAACTTGCTGGCCACATGTGGGGTCCTGTGGAGGTAGGCTGAGCTCTGGGGCTCTGGCTGCCGGATGTCTGGCTTCTCATGGGATCTCTGTTTCTATGGGGCAGGCCCATGCCAAGTTCACCGGCAACAGCTGACCCACAGGAAGGACATCCTTAAGACTTCCGGGGGATTCTTGGAGTAGAGAACTCAAAGTGGAGGCAGAGCATGTTGTGCCGCAGATAACAGCAACACTTCCTTCCCCCGGAGTGCTTCCAAGCAGTAGGCGCCGCGCTGTAGCTTTTCCACATAATGCTGCATAATACACACACACTCCGCCACTCCACTCCAGTGTCCTGCGCCCCATCCTCCCAGCTGTCCGATGATTTTATGGATTGTATTTTCTCATTGTGTGCAACCAGAATAAAAGTTCCAGGAGAGTGAGCACCGGTTTCTTAAAATACCCTCAGCTGCCAGTGCAGTCATCACCACATAGCAATGTGCAAATAATAATATCTGAGGCCAGGGAAACTGAGGCCTGGAGAGTGGTGACCTGCACATGGCCACACACACAGTGACAGGCAGAAACGGTACATTAACCTGGGCCTCGCCCTTTGAGGACAGACCTCTGGGCTAAATCCACTGTCTGCCACGTGGCAGCGGCAGGCTGGGGCCGGCTCTCCCCGGAGCACAAGTCTTCCCTAGTTCGGTGGCTTCGCTGCAGTAGCTGACCTGTGCCATGGCTTCAGCACTGACACCACGGAAACTGGCAGTGTGCTGATACCAAGCTTCCTTCTTCAAAAAGCACAGGTAATTCTCCTGTGTGTGCCTGGGAGTCAGATGTCTCCTGCTAGCGTTTTTCTATTTTTTATCGGTACAGTCTAGATAGATGTAGTGACAACATTCATTATAAGGAATTTGTATCTGTACAAAATATATCTTGCTTCTTTTTCCCATCCCCCTTCCCTCCTTTCAACCCCTCTTCCTCTCCTTATTTACATTTTTCCTTCTGTTCTTTTTTCTTCTTCCTTCCTTCTTCCTTTCTCCCCCCCCCCCCCACTTTCCCTTCTCATTTGAACATTTTTACATTTTGGTCCTCATTTAAACCTTCAGTTTCTCACACCAGAGAAACAATGTGGTATTGAAAACGTGTGTCTGACTTAATTTATTTAAGAGTATGCACTCAAGGTGCCTTCGTTTCACAAGAAATGTCTCGAGCTTATCTTTGTTATAGCAGAGTGGTACTCCACTGTGTTTTTTTAAAAAAAAAAAAACACATCTTCTTTATTCAGTCAGCAGTTAATGAGCATTTGGGCTATTTCCAAGATTTAGCTATTACCAACTATGCCACTGTAAACATCAGGGTGCATGTATCACTGTGGGGTCACGGTGTAAATTCTTCTGGGAAGATACCAAGAAGGAGAATAGCTGGGCCAAACAGAACCTCTAGTTTTAGTTTTGTGAGGAAGTGATACACTAATTTCCACAGTGTTTGTTCCCGACAGCGGAGAAGGGTCCCCCCCCCAGCCCTGACAGCATTTGTTATTATTGGTTAATTTCTTGATAGTAGCTATTCTTTCTGAAGTGAGAAGAAATCTCTCAAGTAACCAGTGATGTTAAATATTTCTTCATGTATTTATTTGCTGCTTATCCTTCCTCATTTGAAAGTGTCTGTTCATTTCAGACACCCATTTGGGGACCGGCTCTTTAAATTGCTAGTTTTGTGGTTTGACTGGTTAGCAGAGACCTTTCTCGTCCAGATCCCTCCTGCTGAATCCCCTCTTCCCTCCTGGCCCAGGAGAGGGTCGTACAGACCTAAGAGCCCAGCAGAAGCTGCTGACTCCTCCCAGGGCCGAGGCTCCGCACGGCTCATGGCGAGCCCCCCCGCCCCGCCCCCACTGCTCCTTCTTCCTCAGCTAACACACTGCGAGCGCTGGGCCACACGGCTTGTGGACAGCCCTTCCTGGTAACTGGTGGCATCATGAGCCCCCCTTCCACAGAAGCCCTCTCTTTGCTTGTTAACTTTTACGTGCAGACAGATGTGAGGAAGCAGAAGTACCTGGGTAGGTTTCCCACTGCACCTCTTTCCTCTGGTTTGCTGTGGGGTTCGTGTAAACCAGGGAACCTGAGAAATCCTTGGGCACCAGGCAGAGAAATGGTAGATGGCCACGGACCACAAGTCCCCCGTACAGAACCCCGACCCTGACCCAGGCGGGTGCCAAGTTGCTCATAAGCGTGGGGTGGGGAGGGCAGCAAATCTTTCAGGAAGCTGCTTGGGAATGCTTTACGGCACAGAGGGTGACACAGCTCTAGCTGAACAAATGGAAAAATTAGTCTACCCTAAAATATCCAAGGCAAGTAATTTCCTGTCACCTTGTTTCTTAAATGTGCTTAACATCTAGAAGCTAGGCCTCCCAAAATATGGCTGAGGGTCAGTAGTTAAAATGGCAACTCGGAGATAAAAGTCTCCTGCTTTAATGAGCGCTCATAAATCGATGCCCTTGGCCCTCGTCTGGTAGTGGAGTTGGAACTGAACCAGGGCTTCGGTGTGCACAACTGCACAGGCCCGGAGCAGCGTGCAGACTCTGGCCCCGTCCGCCGAGGCAGCATCCGCCGCCAGCTGCTCTCCACGGGGATGCCCAGGCCGCCACCGCGGGCTGCTTTTATTTCCCTCTTGTTAGAACAGTTTGCCTTTCTAGTTCCTTTCTCCAAATTTCTAACTATTAAAGCGAGCTCCGGATGCTGACCAGAATGAGTCATGCCTTTTGTTTTTCATATTCTTCTTTCTTTCTCTTTTCCTCTTCCTGGAATCACTTTGCTCTTTTGTTCTATTCCCCTGATTGCTCAATCCATTTATTCATCTATCCACCCGATGTCTTCAGTAATGACTGTCAGATGCAGCCTGCGCACGGCAAGGACGCTCATTCCTGGGGCCCCAACAGTGCGCACACGAGCTTCGGCCTGCACATAGCTGCCTCAGGGTTAGGGCTGCCACACAAGTGCCAGCTGAGAGGCATGGGGGGTTCTGTGGCCATGAGGGGGCAGCACCCAGAGCCGGCGGAGGCTCTGTTAGATCTATGTCCCAAAAGATGAGTTGGAGCTTACAGGAGAAGTGGAAAGGACAGGTGTTCCAGACAGAGCAAACAGCACAGCAAAGGGGAAATCACGCAAGTATAAGGGAAGGACTGGCACGGATGATGCTGGAGAACTCAGCAGGGGACACATCACAAGGACAAGGAGGTGACCTGGATCCGGAAGGTGATGGAAGGAAGGGTTGGAGCAGCAAGTGAAATAACCAACCAAAAAAATACAACAAACTCGAACAACAGAACCTTCCAAGAGCAAACAGCTTCTCTGCCACCTGGTCCCGGCCAGCTCTGAATGTAGCTTCCGGCTCCTTCTGAAGCCCGAGGCAACCAAAGAGCGCGAATCTGGCCTCCACATTAAGGATGGGGCTGAGCTGGGGGCTGAGGGACCGTGACTCACAGGAAATAAACCAGCTCTGTGACTCTGGGTGTGAGGGAGGCTACGTGGCATCTCAGCGCTCACTGCCATTCTCCGGTTTTTTGTTTCGTTTGGTTTTGTTTGAGGAGAAGAGAGCAGTGGCTGAGTGAGAGATCTGCCGGACACGAGAATGTCTTCCCGGCGCCTTTTGGCAGAGAACCTACTGCATGGGCCATGAAATGAGCCGCTAAATTCTAACCCTTGGGTGAACAAACCACGTTGATAAATGTGTCTCGCTACAAAAATAGAGACCCAATGCCCAAGCCAATCAGGACACTCAGACCATGACAATGTTAAGAGCAGACCAAGGCTTGCTATGCTATTACACGTGGATGTATGCACACAAACACACGTGCGGACACACACTCATATACACTCACACATCTCGTCCCTCTCTTTCCTTGAAATATCAGTTGCCAACATCAATCCCTAAAATTTCTCATGCTTCAAAGGCAAAACAATGAAAAAGATTCAAGAGGTGAGTCTGGGAAGTATGTAAGAAAGCTGGGGTCGGGAGAAGCTCAGAATGACAAAAGGAAAACAAATCAGTCACCCCAAACCAACCATGAGTCCCTAAGTCAAACCTTCAAATTGTTTCAGTAGGTTTACAACATCTCCAAAATTCCTCTCGGGTTCTTAAGAACTTTAGAAATGAGTGCACGCATCACATTCTCTAGAAAACCTGGCTTTGCTGTCACTGCTAGAGGAAGTGACTCAGAAGGTCTGGCCTATAATTACTGACCAAACACTTCACCTGCTGGACTGGAATCCTTGTAATGACAGCTAAAACCACACTCAAGGCTGATTAGCTTATCTGATGATAATTAGAACCTTCCCTGGGGCATTCTCTCTCACTCCCTATTTTATGACCAGGAACAGGAGAGGCCAATTTTTAAAATTTACTTTAAATTTGAGAGGGTTAAGAAAAGTCAGAAAGCAGTAAGGATGAATGAAGGGTATGTAAGGAAGACTTCTGTCTTCATCCATTTCTGTTATTATAACAAAGCACCCAAAGCTGGGTACCTTATGAAGCAAAAATGCTTATTTATCTTCCAGTTCCAGAGGTTCAAGAACACTGGCTGCTGGTGAGGCCCAGTGGCTGCATCACAAGACAGCAGATGACATCACATAGTGAGAAGGCATAGAGAGAGAGAGGTGGAGGCACGAGGCATGTGTGCAGACGAGCTCACACAGAGATGGACCAACTCTCTTTTTTATATACCAACTGGCTCTCTTATGGGAAAAAATACACTCCTGGCGATCTACCTACCCTGGGAGACAATATTAGTCCCTTCGTGAGGGTGGCTGGGTCCTCATCCTCTGAGGGACACATTAGTTCCAACAGCTTTTAATATTCTTACATAGGGGGCCAATTTCTAGCACCTTTGGTGATGATAAACCATATCCCAACCATAGCATCATCGTCATAGAATACATGCCCTTAGGTCGGAACTCTCAGCCCAGCAGGAAACACCAAGTCCTCTGCTCTGCTGCTACAAAAGGGTTTCCTTCAGACAATTCTGTGCGGTTTCTAAAGAATGAGCATCTTTCAAAATGGCGCTTTCCAATAACCAAGAATTCCTAGCAAAAATGAAAGTCACCATCATCTGTCAAGGAATTTGGTAACATCTAGAAAACATTTCCCCAGAAAGCTCCCCTGAACCCCCACACAATATCATTTTCTTGAGATGAAATCCAATGCCATCTCTAGCAAAAGCTGCCTCTGGCAAGGAGTTGAAAATAAATCTATCTTGCCAAAACAGGAAATTATTTTGGGGGACAGAATTAAACTTCGGCAATTTTTCTTCCCTTTCTCAATTGTACTTTTGTTCATAGCTTCAGCTGGGAGAAAGAGAGAGTGCACACATTTAGTTTGGAGTTTATGAGTTCATATTTTATAATTAACGTTGCCAACAGGGGAGTTTGATTAATACCAAGCAGTGGATTTTGAGCAATGTTCCATACAAATTGCCAAATTTAGCAATAAAATAAATTGGTTATGTGAACATAATTAGTAGGATGACTACTTAAAATTCAAAACTGAATGTGAATAATTCCAAATCATCTGAGCCACAAATCCATTATTTGTATAGAAGAGAAAAAGTATAGCATTTGAGTTTTATGTCACCCTCAACCACAATGTTATTCCCCACCAAGCTGAACATAATGAAACTTCTACAGCAGGTTGCGACCATATTTTAGAGCATCCCAAAAACATGCACGGCGGCGTGCATACGCGCACACACAAAAGGGATATAATAAAGATAAGAAACGCTAAGCTGAATTTCCTCCACAAATGTAAAAATCTCTAACAAAATTTGCAACAAATGCTGCATTCCATTTTTCTGATGTGGCCTACATAGACCTCGAATGCATTAGCAGAGCTCTTTTCCTTTAGATAGTCACAGTACCTTATTGTCACCCTGGACTTCCGCAAGCCTTTGCTGAAGTTCTTTCATTTCTTCTCCCAGATGTTTATTTCGGTCCTGAGAATCTCTCAATAGTTGTGCAAGATTGGCCTAGAAATATCAACACATTATGAAACACAATCAGAAACACAGTCGGTACACGGAAGTAGTTAAATGTGGGGCTGTGCTGGGCCTTCTGCGGCTGCTGCCCCAGCCCAGCGAGCCCCATGAAGCCCATCAGAATAAACACATCTATGGCTGCGGATCTAAGTGTGCAGATCACACACCACAGTCCCAGGGAGAATGAACTTGGCCTCAACTCAGCAGTGTTCTTTATTCCCAGGCACCTGGACACAATGGAGGAGTCAGTTGTACCTGAATATTCCAAACTTTCAACACTAAAAGGTCCATCTTGAAAATGGACAGAGTTCATTTCTACAATTTAGGGCGCCTCATAGGAAAAGCTTTGTTTTCTTGTTTAGATAGGTTTTAGAAATTTCCTCCAAATATATATTATTTAACAAGCCTTTCTTTGCTATCTCAATGTCTAGAATTTTCTTTTTTTTCTTTTGAGATGGGGTCTTTCAGTACAAAGCGCAGGTTAGGGTTGAACTCCTGGCGATCTTTCTGCTTTAGCCTCCTTCACACAGACCTCCACAAGCATGACCCAGTGAATGCTCAGAATTTTGATCCCAATCTCAGAAGGCAGCCAAAGAAGAGGCTGATGATGTGCACAAAGTTCCAATGTCAGGGCCAGAGGTGATTCTTTGGGCCCCTGGACTGGCTCCGACCGCCTTATTCCCTTATTCTAGCTCCTTTGGTGGCCAGGGCCACACCACCACTTGGGACCTTCCCATCTCCACGGCACCATCTTCCCTAAACTCTGCCCTGGCCCAGAGCGGGGTCTCCCCAGCCCGCGTAGTGGCCCCCTAGACACCCTGTCCATGCCGCTTCACCCAGGCTACAGCACATGCTGCCAGCCTCTTCTCCCACCCCTGCCTCATCTCTGGTTCCCCGGGAGTCCTTGCCCTCCCAGCTACAGGCTGACAACCACGGTCGGCATACCAGCCTTTCCACCTCCACCCCCTGCTGGCTCCGTGGTGCCACTTTTTGCCCCTTCTCACCTGGCCAATCGCACTCTCACCTAACTGAAGGACACAGCCAGTGCCCAGAAGGCGGAGCCTGTGTTTGCCCCTTGCTCACTTCTACATACGTAGTTCTAAGCCCATGTGGGCAGCAAGTGCTGTAAAGGCCCAGGATAGAGCAGGAAAGAAGGACGAGGGAAACAAGCAGGTCACAAGACGCTCAGAAAGGGTCAGGCAGGGCCTGGGCTCAGAGGTGCGTGCCTAGCATCTCAGCTCCTCTGTAGGCTGAGGCAGGAAATTTTTTTTTTTTTTTTTTTGAGACAGGGTTTCGCGTTGTAGTTCAGGCTGGCCCTGAGCTCACTATGGTGCCCAGGCAAGCTGCCGCAAACTCAGCAATCCTCCTGTCTCTGCCTCCCGAGTGCTGGGATTACAGGCATGAGCCACCATGTCCGGCATTAGAGGCAGGGAAATTTTAAATTCAACCCCAGCCTGAGCAACCAGATAAGACTCTGTCTCCAAATAAAACACAAAGGTCCAGGGCTTAGCTCAGTGGCATTAGTGATGACCTAACTTTAATTCTCAGTACAGCAAAAAACAAAATTGAAAACAGATTTTTGCTAGACAGATGGTCTTGTGCTCCATGGTGTGTTGAAAACTCAAAGATCACCTGGGCAAGTGCCAGGTTTGGGACAGGCAGGCAGTGGCTGTTGGTGGCATATGTTGGCTCCTGGGCTGCTTTGGGAGGATGCCTGAAGAGGGAGATGGGATCATAGACGCCCCCATGTCATAGCTGTCCTTCCAAGCCCAGACATTAAGGACTAGCCCACCCATGGCAGCTAATCTCTAAGGACTTCAGCCTGACACCTTGGGGACCACTCAGTTCTGTTAGGTACCAAAAGAGGAAGGAAGAGAAAGGAAACCAGGCTCCCCTCGCCTCTTTCCTTTGTCATTCCCAGACCCTATCAGTGGGGACGTCCTGTCGTCTCCCCAGCTTGCTCACACCTGCTTCTTTGCACCCTCTGCCCCAGGCCAGGTGCGCCTCAGCGCAAGCACTGTCCCCTCTGCCTGAGACCCTCTGCCCCAGCTCTCCGCGCCCTGATCAGCTTCTTTCAGGCCTTCCTGTGGTGGTCACCATCCAACAGGACTCACCTAGACTATCTGATTTGACTTGGCCCCTTCCTCTCTGTTACTGGTCCTATTTTCCAGAGCGCGTGCCATCTTTTAACATACCATATAATTTACTTCATGGTTTATTGCTTACTGTTTATTTCCTGTCTCGCTCTTCTTGCTAAAATATAAGTTCCATGAAGGGCGAGGAACTGCGTTCTCTCTACTGACCTCTCTGGAGTACCCAGTAGATGCCCCATAACTATTATTAAAACGAGAGAAGGGGCACTATCAGGAGGCGACAGTCTCAGCCTCCAGGACGGCCCAGAAATAGTCACAAGTGCCAAGGACCAGAGTCAGGGCCCAGCACGGAGGGAGGCAAGGGAAAAATATTTGTCCCCAAGGGTCGGATCCTCTCCTCTCACAGACCACAAGAACTAATAGGTAAGGCAACCCAATTTTTCAATCTTATACTTGTAAAACTCTATCTATAATATTTT
>PVIC010002412.1:0-37520 GCA_004025085.1 Thryonomys swinderianus
GAGGCAGGAGGACTGCTGAGTTCGAGGCTTGCCTGGGCTACATAGTGAGCTCAGGGCCAGCCTGAACTACAAAGCGAGACCCTGTCTCAAAAAAAAAAAAGTGGGGCCGGAGGGTTAGCTCAGTGGTTCCGGTGCCTGTCTTGCAAGCGCAAGGACCTGAGTTCAATCCCCGGTAACCACATATAATGCTGGGCGTGGTGGCTCACGCCTGTAATCCCAGCATTTGGGAGGCAGAGACAGGAGGATTGCTGAGTTCGTGGCGGCTTGCCTGGGCACCATAGTGAGCTCAGGGCCAGCCTGAACTACAAAGCGAGACCCTGTCTCCAAAAAGCAAAAAAAAAAAAAAAAAAAGTGTATTATAGTAAAGGACAGCTCGCTATGAATTCCCCTCAAAATTCTCCCTGTTGCTTCAGACAAAGCATGAGCCTGGGTAATGTTGAGTCTGTTGCCATGCTGAGTCAATTCAAAACGTTTCCCCTTCATGGGCACTTTGACTTTGGGGAAGAGCCAGGAGTTACAGTGCCAGATCCAGTGAGTGAGGTGGGTGGCGACACTACAGTGTCTTCCAGTCTCCCTTTCTGCAGTTTTGATCACACCTCGTCAAGACAGTCAGGAGTGAGGCCTCCAGAGCTGCTTCACAAAGTGCAAGGGCAGTGGGAAAAGGGTCTTGGAAGTAGTAGGTAGTATTTTGAGGGGGATTCACGGCAACTTATTTTTACTGTAATACATATATGTATATTTTTTGGCAGTACTGGGGATCAAACTTGGGCCCTTTGTGCTTCCAAGATAGGCACAGTACCACTTGAGCTAAAATCTCCAGCCCCTGAATACATTTTTAAGATGGAAATATTCACTACATATTTTGATCATCCCTTGTGTCATGTATCAATCATCTATCTTTCCATCATTTTCTTTTTGGTTTTGTGGTACCAGGGATCGAACTCCAGCCCTTGTGCTTGGAAGGTAGGCGCATTACCATTTGAACTAAACCCAGGCCCCCATCTTCCCATCATTTTATCTATCGATTATCTCTGTCTCCAGAGGACAGAGCATGGGGAGGAGGGAGGAGAGGAGAGTTGCTGTCTCTCTCATTGTCAGCTCTGGGGTTTCCTGACTGCTGTAGCCCTGGGCAGAGAAGAAGCGCGCCCAGGAGAAGTACTCACAGCTCTCCACCTCCAGCTTGCATGTCTGCTGGCCCATAGGGAATTTACGCAGATCCGTGGAGCAGGCTGCTGTGGTGGTCATCCTGCCAGGGAAAACAACAGAAGGGAAAGTGGGTGGAGCCCAGCAAGCACCCATTACTAAGGGCACTGCAGGGGTGGAAAACAAGCGTTACCTTGAATATTGACCTGTTTGTAAGGAACAGAGAGAGAATTGGAATGTGACAAGGACACTGAGAGATCGGGCAGGACTGACACCAAGAACAGACATGTGAGCAAACCACAGGATGTCAGAACGGGGAGGACGCAGAGACGGAAAGGAGGGTCTGGTTTGCTAAAGACGCAGAGGTCTGTCAGGGAAAACTGTGCTACCTGGAAGCCACTGCGGTTGCATGTCCTCCGTGAAGGACAGGTGTGTGGTATATGTGTAAGGTATGACTAGTAGGGTGGCCAACCTCTAGCCACATCTGCACTCATGCCACAAAGTGCAAGCCTGTATGGTACTGGGAATTGGCAAGATGCCAGTGGACTCAAAATGGACAGGTGGCGACATAGCCGTGGCTGGCCAGGGAAGGGTAACAGGAGATCAGCTGTAACAGGCCAACAAAGGAGCTTTAGGTTGCTGTGTGCTGCATCCATGAGAGCAAGCTGAAGGGGAGCCCTGGAGGAGCCAGGACATGACCAGTGGCAAAGAGAGGTGACAAAAGCTCTCTCCTGCTTCAGCTGGAAGACTGTCCCACCCTATCTGTCTTTCAGCCCAGCCTATTCCCTGTCGTTCCCTGAAAGTAGCTCCATTTTGTATCCCCGGTAGTGTGTGTGTGCATGTGTGAGGCTGTGTCTGATGGTCCTCCTTTCCAGACATCCTGCGTGACAGCAGGCAGCTGATGCTCCCCTTTAAGTTAAATGAGAGCGATCTGTGGTCAGCTCTTCCACATGTTGTCATCTCAGACTCCAGAGCCTTGGCTCATGGGAAAGTGGGTGGAGGAAGAGGAAGGAAGGAATGAGACAAGAGCGCTCCAGAGATAAAGAAGCACAGTGAGCTCTGACAGGTACCACTTGGATACGTTTTCTGAGTGAAATTTCCTTTTCACATTTGTCTTTAGAGACCATCTATAAGAGATGGAGCTGTGAGGACAGCCTTGGGGCTATCTGCTGGGTATAAGTAGATCGGTGTTTTATATGTACAGATCGCCTGAGACCAGAGACCATGCCACACGCAGCCATCACACTGGGCCCCTGTGGGGCACAGAGGCGACCAAGGGCAAGGACGGGCTCCTTCTTCAGCGTTCACCTCCCTGCTTGCAGGGAGGGAGAAGACGTGGAGGGTGTGTGCGATGCCAGGATGGAGGGGGAGTTCCTTCAGTCCAGTGAGGCAGGAGGATTGCTTCACTAACAGAGCATTTGAGCCAGGCATTCAAGGGTGAACATTTCAATTTGTGGAGAAGGAGAAAGGGCCTCTGAGGCAGAGAGAACAGCAGAAGGCAAGGCATTGGGCCAGGGCCAGGCAGCGTAAGGCAGTTTTGGAAGGCAGCTATGCTCACCACTATACCACCAACGCAGGCAGTTTTGAAAGCAGTGAGCTCGTCTGTGTCTCTTTGGATGTGTCTGTGGGATCCACAGCGGGAGGAAGCAAGCCCGTTTGTTGGCACATCCCTGGACCTCAGGGGAAACTCACCAGATGCCGTATCGCACCGTTCCATCTGGGTGAAGCTGAAGCACACTATTCTCCCCAGTGGCATCCTGCACGAAAGCATCTTTGCTATTCAGAAAGTAGCAGTTGGGGACCCACAACTTCTTAAGCATGTGGTAATCCAGGGTCAAGTTCAGGTTGGTCTCGTGATATGCTAAGCGTGAGTCCTTCCAGGTCTGATAAAAATACATGGTGATTGTATAGTCCTGGGAAAAGAAGGGGAAGTCCCAGCAAGAATTAGGTTCTCTAGCATTCTGTCTTCTGTGAGTGTATGAAATAATGCTTTTTAAATAAAGAATAACAAAATGAACCTTCTGTAATTAAAATCTAGGTTAAGAAACAGAACACAACTAATATATTTCTAGTATCCATGTGACTTTTCAGAACATACTACCCAGATCCCCAGACAGAACCAGTATTCTAGATTTTAGGATGAGAGTCCCCTTGCTTTGGGCTAGTTTCATTGTCTCTGTGTATTTCTATAAGATTTGATGGTTAGTTAGACCTGTGTTTTTGAACTGTAAAGGAAATCATACTGTCTGTATTTGTCATTTGTTTCTTTTGCTCATTATTATATTTGTGAGATGTGTACCGGGTGATGTGTAGAATTATAATTTGTTTAGTTCACTTGAATTTTTGGAGAATGTTCTATATATGTGTATACTGTGCATATCATCATGTAAAGGCTCCCTATATACTCAGATGAGGGTGTTATAGTAGCGACAACGTGAAAATACCAATTTACACCCTGTCCAAGGGCTGAGCAGTGTGTCGCGTATTGCACAGCTCTTCGCATTTGTTCTACATGGCACTGGTACCTAACAAGGCCAAGTACCTTTTCATATTGAGTTTCTTTCGCTAGTTTTATCTGCTATCTAGTTGTACTCACACAAGTGAAATTCCTGTTCACATTTTTTGATCATCTCCATTTGTTTAAAAAATATTCTTACTGATCCACAGGAATTATGTGTCCTTTGAATGTAGTGCTTTGGCTTGGAAACATCTTAGTCTGTCCTGACTTACTCTTTGACACGTATTACAGTGGTTTTGTTTTGAAAAACTGGAGCACCAGGAGTTTTGGCTGCCCAGAAATATAATATTGTCAAACTTACCAGTATTTATTTTTATTCTTTGTATTTTCTGTTTTTTTTTGAGACAGGGTCTCGCATTGTAGTTCAGGCTGGCCCTGAGCTCATTATGTAGCCCAGGCAAGCCTGGAACTCAGCAATCCTCCTGCCTCTGCCTCCTGAGTGCTGGGAGGACAGGCGTGAGCCACCATGCCCGGCTTCTGTGGCTCTTAAAAGACACTTCATTTATTCTGTGGTGCTGGGGATGGATCCCTGGGCCTGACACATGTAGGCAAGAGGTCCTCCAATGACCTACATCTACAGCCCCAAAAGAAATCTTGATCTACCTCAAAACACAAAAATAGTGTCCTATGTGATCTTTTAAATGCTTCATAAGCCTTTTACTTTTGAGTCTGTAGTCTGGAACTGAATTTTTGGATATGGTGTGATGTAGGGTTTTGATTTATATTTTATCCTAGGGGCTGTATTTTTGGAACCTGTTCCTCCATGAGAATTCTGTTATAGGTCAGAACAACCAGAGTTGGCTTATGAGTCTGTTCCTTGTCTTGTCCTCTGCTCCCCAACCATAGCTGGAAGTAACATACTTACCGTATTCCTATCTGAGATCCTATGAATGTTGGAAACAAAGACAGCTATTTTCACAGTCACAGGGGCACCTACAATACAGGAAGACACTATTACATGAAGGTTTGGATAAAGGTTAAGAGCACAGACTCAGGAGCCAGACTGCCTGGATTTGAATGTGCTGTGACAGTTGTGAGCTGTGTGGCTATAAGTAAGCCAATGAGGCTGATAGCAGCGATGTTAATTAAGGTCAAACCTCTAGAGCACTGCAGTGAACCTATGTGCTGTTTTTCTTTTAGGACAAAAGATACTAATGTATGAGTTTTTTCTAAACTGTCATCTCAGTATTCAGGTTTAATTGTATTGTTGGCACAAGTGGGTTTTGGGTTGAAGTTTTGGCAGTTATCTCCAAAAGATTCACCATCAGTGACTTTGAGCAGGGTCTAGTGCGTGAAATATGAAGGGAAGGGGCCAGGGCAGAACAAAGAGCAAATAAAGGATTAAAATACTCTTTTTCTAAAGGTTTTCTGATGGGGAGCCTGAAAACAAGAGCCAAAATTGGTGCTTTTGTGTGCAAGTAAATTTGTGTGTTCATGGGTAGGTACATGTGTCAGTGTGTGCAAATGTGTCTGCGTGTGAATATGTGAGCATGTTTGTGTCAGTGTGTATGGGATGAAATATATGAGTGGTTCAAGTGCAAGTGGATATGTGAGGGAGTGAATGAATGTGTGACTGTGTGTACAGGTGAATGTGAGTACATGTGTGTTGGTGAGCTTGTCTCTACATATGAGCACATGTCCACGTAGGTGAGTGAATTTGGGTGTGGTCATATGTGAGTGAAGGCACGAGCATGCATGCGTGCTTCAGTCGGTTGTAAGGGAATAAATGTGCAAGCACATGGGAGCACTTAGACATGCTGCGTAGATGTGCATCTCTGGCTCTGAGTGCATCTGTGTGACTGAATGTGCGATTGTGTATGTCCACCTGCAAGTGAATTGTGAGCATGTTCATGAGCACCTTTGTGCATCTGAATACATTTACTTATCTCTGAATGTTTATTTTGCTTTTGTAGCAACAAGCATGTCCATAAGTATGCATGTACTTATGTGGAAGTATGATACAAGTGTGCTTGTGGGTTGACTAAATAAATGTGTGAACATGTCTATACATGTGTTAGCGTGTGCATGTATTTGTGTGGAGTTGATAGGTGTTTGAGTCTATTTACGTTAGTGATTTTGTGAGCCTGTGTGAATGTAAGAGCATGTTCATGTGTGTAAATTAGTTGTGTTGACATGAGTGTATGTGAGAAAGTTTGTGCACTGTGAACAGGTGACATGTACACCTGTTCAAGTGTATATGCATGTTCTGCATGTGAGTAAATGAACATGATCAAGAGAGTGCTCATGTTTGCATACAAACTACTGGACTGTGCTCATATATGCCAGTACATTTGTGCACATTTAGTCTATGTGAGCATGTTCATGTGTATGTTTTCTTATGTGTGAGCATATGAGTGCCTAAGAGAGGATGTTAAAGGGTGTCTTCACGTTCTTGAGTGCTTATGTGGGCATGTTTGTGTATTCATGTGTGTGTTGATGTAAGAGTGAATTTGAGTATTGTCCCATATGTGAGCATATTTGAGTGAATGTGTCGATGTGTGTATGTGTGAGAAAATTTTTGTGTATGAGCAAGCAAGTTTGCTAGTGTAATTGGTTATATGGGCATGTTTCTGTGAGTGCGTGTGTTAATAGCTGTACATGTTTGTGAGTGCATTTGTAGGTGTTTTTTTTTTTGAGACAGGGTCTCGCTTTGTAGTTCAGGCTGGCCCTGAGCTCACTATGTAGACCAGGCAAGCCTGGAACTCAGCAATCCTCCTGCCTCTGCCTCCCAAGTGCTGGGATTACAGGCATGAGCCACCGTGCCCAGCTGTAGGTGTGTTTTTGTGAACATATTTGTATGAGTGAAAGTGTCTTATGTGTTAGTACAACTGTGTTAATGTGTGTGTTCAATTGTATAAATTTGAGTGTGTTCATATGCATGAGCATGTTTGTAAGTGTATTGCCATGTATTCACGTGGGCAGGTTTGTGACTGCGTGTGTGTACACATTCATTGTGTATTGTGAGTATGTGTGTGTTAATCTTTGTCAGTGTGCATAAATGAATTTGTGTGAGCATGGTTTTCTATGTGAGTGAATTATGCAGGCACACTCGTGTGTGTCAGCATGTTTATATGTATTAATGTGGATCCATGTATGAATTTGTGTATGTGAACATGCATGAACATATCAACACATCCATGTGTATATTGTGAGCATGTTTGTGTGTGTGATAATGTGTTCATGTATACGAGTGAATATGTGTGACTGTGTATGTGGGAACATTTATTTCTGATGGTCTTACTGAGTGTACTCCTGTGTACGCTCTAACTGTGAGCATGTTTATGTGAGTGGATACTACCCATGTTCATGTGTGTGTGATGGGGGTGTGTTTGCCTATGCAAGTGTGTTAATGTATGACTATAAATTCAGTGTGGCTGTGCTCATGTGGGTGTGTACTTGTGAGTGAGTGCATATATGAGGCGCCTGCACGCGGCGGCCTCAGTGCTGTGCGCATGTAGTCTCCCTGTGCCCGCATCAGCCCCGTCTGTGTCTGTGTGTCCTGCAGCCCGCCGCTCTTGCAGCAGGTATGTCGCCCATGCTGCTGCCGGGGAGAGCACGCGTGCTACTTTCACAGCAGGCCGATCGCCCAGACGCTGAGTGCGCAGAGAGAAACGTGGCATCCGAAGCGTGCTGCTAGGGCTGAGCATAGGAACGGAGCTGGGAGGTGAAGGGGCCTCTGTGCCGGCCACAGCCCGGCCTCAGCCTTCGGAGCTGTTGTGAACAAGCCCCAGGCAAGTGCTTTGTAGTGACAGGAGTTCTAGAAATACAAATACTGATTAGTCCCTTTCAGGCCCTCCACATGGCCTTAGAGGCCAGAAGCTGTGTTAGGCAGGCAATGCACCCCAGAGGGGCCTGGCACCTGGCGCCCCAAAGCCCCTCCCGGGGTGTGGAGTCCTGGGAGCCTACAGAGCAGGGCGCAGGGCTGCCTGAGGCCCCAGATGAAGGGGCGGGGGAGCTGAAATGCAGCTTCCCCTCCCCTTCTGAAGGCATGGTCCTCGTACCGGGAGGTGTCAGCCCCGTAGCATCGGCCCCTTGAGGACTGAAGAGGACAGAACAGAGGCTGGGGCACGCTCCTCCCTCCCTCCCTCTTGGAACATTGGCTGCCCCAAGTCCTTTTCCTCCTTAGCTTCGGCTCTAGTGCCAGAGAAGAAATGGATAAAGGAGGAAGTGAGGAAAGTTCACTGTACAAACTTAGCGTCCCTGTCGGGCCAGCTCCCAGGATAGCAGGAGACCCCTTTGTCAGGGAGGAAATGGCTCCTGTTCGGCCTGGCTTGTGGGTAGCTCAGGTCCCTGCCTATGGTGTGGGCACACACAGCGTGGGTTTTGTTTGGGGCGGGCAGAGAAGCTTGGAGCTGTCATTCTGTGTCAGACACAGAGGGGAGTTTGACTTTGCCAAGTGAGAGGCTGTGCCAGGGGTCCTGGTTCCAAATGCCGAGTACCATCGCCTTGCTGTCCTTTTGCTGATCCCCCCCGATACTTGCCACAGCAGCTGTGGACTTAGCGTGCACATGCCAGCAAGTTCTGGGTTGGCCCTGCCCTTCTGCCTTCAGCTACTGTCTTGCCATTAATCTGTCTGTCCAGGTAGCCTGTCCTAAAATAATGGGGAGAAAGTGCTTGGTGGACTCAGGTGGCAGTGGGTTGAGCAACTGAAAACATGACATCCGAGAAACATGAGAGAGGCGAGGAGACGATGAAGTAGTGGCTCCCTTAAGCCTGCCCACCTTCCTGTGCCACCCCGTCTTCCTCCTCTGAGCCTGGATCCCCATGTACCCTGAACCCGGCACAAGAAGTGCTGCTGCCCATGCAGGGTGAAGTCCGAGAGTGTGCTGTGTGTCCTTTCTGCCCCCACGTGCAGGTATGGGCACTTTGGATCCTTGCGGTTGCTCCCTTCCTTGCTTGTCAAGGTGCCTCACTGGCCAGAAGAGCACCTGAAGTGCCCCTGGTTGTGGCACCGCAGCCGAACCCTCCCGCTGTGTTCAGGGTGGCTGGGGCCGCAGCGCGTTCCCAAGACTGCTCTTCACGTGCATAGCAGTCTCTGACCCTTTCCTGTGTCTTCCTGCAGGACAGAGTATTTTACATTTGACTTAATCTTGCTGCCTTTGAACTCACTCTGCTTCCTTTGAGCTGGAAAGTGACTAATTCCTATTTAATGTATCTTTCTTTTGTTGTCCTTAGTCCAGGCTTCTGGTGTCACCTAGAGCAGAGAACCACACTGGGCGTCTGCGAGTTCAGGGTAAGTGGCCTGCACTTAAAGCTGTGTGGTTGGGGCTAAGCAGAAATGTGGAGAGAAAGTGACCGAGGGACCCCCGGAGGTCCTCGTGTCAGTTTGGTCACTTTTCATCGCTGAGGTGGAGATCTGAGCGCAAGGCTGGGGTGTTTGGCTGTCGCAGGTTCCCGTGGTGGTGGGGCCAGGTTTCACATGGTTACGCTGTGTGCAGGGTTTTGAAGGGACTGAACTTGGCAGGTGCTGAAGGCTCGGGGCAGGGAGCCGAGGCGTAAGCACCTGAAGTCCGGGGAGGTTACGTAAACCAGCCCAAGGAGACTGGAACTGCCCGAACAGACGGTGTCCAGGGTGCAGAGCACACGCTCAGATTGAAGACCGTGTGTTGTTCTCTGCACAGAGGAAGTAAAGAACTCCAGCCGACGAAGCTGGCGTCATGTCCCGGCACACTCAGGTCTGCAGCCCTTTTCCAGCCAGGCTTTTCAGAGCAAGGCAGGAAGTGGCAGAAATTGCAGGGGAAGGAGAGGCCTGCATTGGAGCCCTGGCCCCCACAGCTGGGATTTGGGGAGCAGAGTGACTGGTCAGCTCGTGTGCTGGGGCTGGCTGTGTCTCCGTCCTGTTCTACCCAGCACCAAAGCCTCTCTTATGTACCCTCAGCTTACCTCCAGAATTCGGTCTCAGTCGGACATCATATTTCGACAGTATCCTGTCCAAAATCTTTTGAACCAAGGCCTGATTTGCACAATTTTTGCTGAAACAGAGAGGTAATGAGTAAATGCTGGTTCATTGCGGCCCACTGGCCAGTGGCTGACTTGCCAGGGCTTTCCCTGCACATGGACACACACAGATAGGTCGGTCATACATGTGTCCACTCCCTCCCGCCCCCCTCCTCAGGGTGAGTCAGCCAGAAACAGCAGTGACGCACTCTTCTTTTCCTTTCCCTCCTCCTTCTCATCTTTCTTCGGGAGGGGCGGTGGAGCATGGGGACTGGATCCCTGTTACCAGGCAGGACTAGAGGGTAGGGAGGAGGGATGCCACAGGAAAGCAGAGTAGGATCCTGGGCAAATGGCAGCCCTCAGAAAACTGCAGTGCTTCAGCCCCCAAGGAGCTCCACCTTGAGCCCAGCCTGGACACTGGTGGCCGTCCACCTTCCAGAGGACCTGGTGACCCCGAGAAGCCATCTCCCACTCTCAGTGCCTTTCTGAGCTGAGCCACATCTGTCCCTACCTGAGACAGCCTGGGCATGTTTGTCACATTCAAGTCAACCTTGTTTTTGTACACGTCTGCTTTTCACGGTTCGCATATGGCTTATGATGCAGAGAGAGCCCCGTTCATGGAGCAGAGATTTAAGACCCTCAGGAAAGCAAACCATTTCAGGTTTGTGGCCTCAGAGCTGTTCTCCAAAGGATCCCTGCGGAGAGCAGAACCCGCGCTCCTCCCTGGAGGGGCCTTGGGTGAGCCACTGGAAGCCCACCACGGCAGCTCTGCAGGGAGCTGGCCTTTGCAGAGGTCTCTTTTGCTCACACAGTTCACCTAGGGCACTTTTCTCCAGAAGGCTGCTGAAAAGAACAGGCCCTGAGCACCATTGTGACTCTGTGACGCATTTCTGCTGCAAATGCGAGCATGTGTGTGCATGTGCGCATGTGTGCGTGTGCATTCAGTGGCGCAGTCTGATAGGCTGGGTTGAGGGTACTGCAGGGCTGTCTGCTGGAACCCTCCCCCTTTTTATCTAAATACACGTTCATTTCTGGTTTACCATTTAAGATTATTCTTGATCTTCAGTCATAAAATTTCATTTCCAAAGTGTGCACATGAATTATTCCTGAATTAAAGCATTGCATTCCCGCCTGTTTCCGACGACACATTCTCCATGTGCCAGAGCTCGGATCTGTGGCCAGCACAGATTTACATTCTGTATGTAAAGGGTGAGTGTTTAACGTGTCTGCAGATGCTCGCAGACCCACATAAACTTCAACCAAATGACGAAAAACCTGAATCCTCAAAATATTTTCACAGGTTACAGGGTTGTACAGTTCACGGATCTCACAGCCTGAGCTTTGCTGAGGCTGAGTTAATAATTTCTACCTGCCGCATTGGAAAGAGTCCCTCGCCCACCACACAGACACACAGACACACACACACACACACACACACACACACACACACACACACACACACACACGCACAACTCCTATCCATGCTCTAGTCTCAGACTCAAACAGGTGTCTCTCCTGTTTAAGAATTGCCCATCTCCCTGTCTCCCAGGTGCCAAAGAACGCGACTAGGGAAAGCTGCTCAGGGACCTTAGTTCATGGGGGCAGGGGACAGACCGTGGGGTGACACCATTCCCGCCGGCCGCGATGCGATTTAGGCACGAGGCACGAGCCCCGCACTTAACAGGTGGGCTCAGGTTCTATCCTGGGTGGCGGCTTCCATTTCTACCTCATTCCTCATCGGACTCACAAGCTAGGACTGCGGGGCTCGGATCTCATCCCCTCCTGCGTCCCACCCGAGCCTGCTCCGTCCCGGGGGCCTGTGGTCCTCTTCCCGCCCCCGTCCCCGCCGTGCCCAGCCTGGAGGCGCCCGCTCACCAGTTGAAGATATCCAGGAAATCTTCGGGCACTTGGGACAACTTGAAGTTCGGGATGGGATGGGGCTTGTCGCTGTCCGCGAGCCAGGTCCTCATGAGCAGCAGGAGCGTGGCGACCCGTAGCACGAGTCGGATGCCCATGGCTGTGGCTCTGTGCCCCGCGGACCGGGGAGGGAGGGAAGGGACTGGGCTGAGCAGTGGCTGGGTCCTGTATAGACCCGGCGGGACCGGTAGCCCTTCCGCAGAGTGTCCTCTACGGAGGAGCTACCGGACGGCCAGAGAGAGGGCTGAACCGGAGTTGATCCGGAGCCCCAAGCCCCGAGCCCAGAGCGAGCCGGGAGGAGCGGGCGCTGAGCAGTTCTGCCGGACGGAGCTGCAAAGTACGCTCAGTCCCCCGCCGCTCCAGGCTGCGACTGGGCAGGGCGCGGGGCGGGCGGCTGGCTCCGCCCACTCCGACGGCAACACCGGCGCAGCCAATCCCGCAGGTGTCAGGCGCCCGCACAAAAAGGCGCGCGCTCCTGCCTCCGCCTGCAGCCGCGCGCCACCCGGGCCCCGCCCCTCCAGGCCACCGCAGTCTTCCCGGAGCTCTCCGGAGCCTGCAGGGCCGCAGCCTGCTGCGGGAGCGTGGGCCGGGGTCGTGCCAGTTGCCCTGTGGCTCTCCCCTGCAAAAAGCAATTATGTATTTTTCTTGAAAGATCTTGTGCCCTAGAGTGTGTATTGTGTGCTTAAGGGAGTGTGGGGGCTTCGCTGTTTTGACCGAATCTGCGTTCTGGAAGATCTGGAAACCCTTGGGGACCAGGAAGTACTGTCGTTTTCAGGTAGTTGTTTGAACCTCCAGTAGCCCCGCGTGCCGCGCCTGTGGGTGGGTGGAAGAGTGATAGGACAGTGTGCTTTGTGACACCGCTCTAGCCATAACATTCATCCTTGAAGACTTTTATTTCCCAGAGTGCTCTTTGCCCCAAGTTTGGGTTTTTAAGGGGAAAAAGTCCTGAGGTAACAGGATTCGCCAGTTGGGGCCTCCCTAAGGTAGGAGTCTGCCTGTAAATAGAAGGGAAAAGAAGGCCAACCTTAGCACTTAGGATGGAGACCAGGTCGTGCCAGTGCCCCGCATTTTTCCTAGTGGGTTCTTATTATTTCCCCTATTCAGGAAGCAACTTCCCCTATTAAGGACCTCTGTATCCTGAAAGGCTGCAGAATGCCTTTCCCATTGCCCTATCTCTCATCTTGGGTCCCTGACAGATAAGCCTCATGGGAGCTGGGAGACCAGATAATCAAGAAGACAGCTTGGCTGTGTTCAACATCACCGAACCTCCCAAATGAGACCATTGAAAAGGGCTGTGCTCAGAAGGAGTTCAGGGCCCCACGGGATTCACGAGGACCACTCACCACTAAACACATCCCACTTCCACTTTCCCTTAGTGGGACTTGGGACTTGAATTGGGGTTACTTTTGCCCCCTGGAGCCTCACATGCTTGGTTGTCTGAATGTCTGGCATTCAGCTGAAGGTTTAACTCTTTACTCTCCCTTTATAAAAGTGAAATCAAGTTTAAATTGGGTTGAAAATCCAGGCCACAAGCAGGGTATCTCATCCTTTCCCGCTTTCTTCACACCTGCCTTTCTTGTCTTCCTTCTTTCTCAGCTGTTGCAGCACGTACTGTCTGCCATATGGAAGCAGAAGAAAAAGGGACAGTAAGAACCACAGGTCACTGACCATCCCATGCGAAAGGAAATCAAGAAAGCCCATCGCTGTCATCCCTGTTCCTCAGACATCCTTGGAGAGGTGAGAGCCATTACAAATCATTTTGTGTAGCAACTGGGATCCGGGCCAGGCCCAAGGTTACATAGTTTCGAGCATCCAAATAAGACACCTGATTGCCAGGTTTGCCTACTTCCAGAACAGCGTTTTCAGTGTGTCAACTTTGAGTGGAAGTTCAGGCAGCTACCAGCAGGTGGGAGTAGATTTGTTTGGACGCAGGTTGTCTCCAGCAGCAAGGAATCAGGTTTGAAGGGAGTGGGTCCAGTTCCTCATTGGTCAGGGAAAACATGCTTGAAGCCTGAAGTTTTGTTCCTGGGTGCCCTTGTGACTGTGTAGGTTGCCAAAAAGTTGTTGGTGAAGATGGATTTGCTTTCAGAACTTAAACCCTAGAAGTAATGCTTCATTGAAATTTCTGACAAGACAAGAACTCCAACTGGAACAAGAAACAGAACAGGGTAGGCCAGGTGCGATGGTGCATGCTTATAATCCCAGCGCTTGGGAGGTGGAGGCAGGAAGATTGCCATGAGTTCTAGGCTAGCCTGGGTTACATAGCGAAACCTTGCCCCCCCAACAATAACAAAAAAAGAAAACAGAACAATGTACTTGTTAAGCTTTTGTCTAGTTCATTTATAACAGTATCCATATATACCCAGATTGAATATGGGATCACTGTGTAGGGGAAAGAGCACTAGCCTGGAGTTACCCATCTATGTTCTAATCCACCTTTGCCACCCAGCATTGGAAGTTATAGCTGGGCCATACTTTGATAGGTAGACAAGAAGTGAGACAAAGCCATGTTAGTGGGTTCCACACACTCAGCATGCCACACAGTGTAGACTAGGTACTTGCTAAATAAAGCAAGAAAGACGCTTGAGATCTAATTGTTCAAACCAAGTAATTTTTTTTTTTGAGACAGGGTTTCGCTTTGTAGTTCAGGCTGGCCCTGAGCTCACTATGTAGCCCAGGCAAGCCTGGAACTCAGCAATCCTGTCTCTGCCTCCCGAGTGCTGGGATGACAGGCATGAGCCACCATGCCCGGCACTCCAAGTAATTTGGTTTTTATTGTAGAGATAGTTTTGGAAAGGTGTGTGTAAGGAAGTAATAATCCAATCAGAATGAAGCTTAGAAGAATCTTTAAGTTACTTTGTGAATGGAAAGCTGGAAGGAAGAGAGAGCAATCAGAAAGGTGCAAACTATCTCTGAGTTTGGAAGTAGCACCTGGGTAATTGGGATTAATTGTCCCATTGAGGACAACTAAATAAACTGGATGAAATCATCATCTGAAGAGAAATCATCATCTGACAGAGCTAAGAGATAATGAGGCTAGAAGTCAGAAGACAAGAACCCAGAGAGGGGATCACTGAAAGCAGCTTCTGCCTCACTGGCATTTACTGCATCTGGAAGAAATGGTGAGTTATGGTTTCGGTGGCATTATGGATAACAGGGACAAAATTTAAAGCTCAAGGGCTAAACAGTTAGTGTATTTGATAAGCTTTCTTGTTATGCTCAGCCGAGACCTTGAGCAGCTACCCCTTTTACAGGGTGGTAGTGGCCCAGGAGTAACCAGTCCTTGCATGGCTTTCCTGTCTAGGTGTCCATCACCTGGGTAGTTCAGGGAATCTGCAGCCCTGCACTTACGTTACAGTGGCCTTAGACAGAGTGTTCTCACACATTTGAAAATATTGCAGCCAATGCAAATAATTTCTGCAATCAGATGTTATCATCTTGGGCCTAAAGTCATTTATACAAATAATTTTTTCAATAATAGATCAGTGCACATAGATAACTTCACTTGAAATGGTAAATACACTGGAAACCCAGTAAAAACCAAAAACAAACCTACAAAGACTTCAGATATCAGTATTATATGACATAAACTGATTTATTGTATTCCACAAAGTAACAGACAAGTCTGGGAATATCTTCAGGGAGCAGGAAATCATAAAAAGTGATATAGTAAGTTTTTAGAAGAATTGAGAAGGACATCTCTAACTGAAAACCCTACTAATGGAACTTGAGAATTAGGTGGTTGGGTTGAATGGGAAGCTAAACACAACAAAAAGGGAATTATTGATTTGGAGTACACATGACAAGAGATTGTCCAGAGTTAGGACTAGAGAAGCAGATTTCATGGGAAAAAAATGAAAGAGGAAGTATGAGAGATACAATGAGGAGAGTAAGAGGATCTGCCATACATTTGATTGTGGCTCCAGAATGCGTGGAAAGAAAAGTAAGGAAGGAGATGAGAGCAGGCAAATCATCTACAACCTCAGGAACTGTATACAGAATATATTACACGCAGTTTACTCTCAGATACATCATAGTGTTTAGGTGCAGAGAACCACGGACAAAGGCAAGGTAGTGGCCCAATGAGAAATGAGGAAATTCAGACACAGGAATGGGATTCCCTATTCTAAGAGCAGATGTGAGCCTGGGGCATGAGAACTAGAAGACAGACTTTAGAAGAACGCTTTTCATCGAGTTTTCTAGGAAGTTATTTTATGACGATGTTAGCAATTTCATTGCTAGTTCAAATGACACATTTGTTAAAAATTGTACTTGTTAGAGCAACCTGACACCGAGGAGCCCTTCATGGTCTTCATAGTTGGAAAGCTATTGTCCTATGTGTCCTGCCCTCATGGGTCATAAAAGAGGTAAATATTCTCCATGAGTATTAAATGTGAGTGACGGCTGAGTTCCACTGCTGGAGAGATGTGTTTATGGGTGGTTTTTATGAGAAAGCAGAATAAAAGGCAATCTTTGTAGAAAAATTTCTTCCTTCTTCAGCTCTTGCTTTGTTTCTAAGGAAAAGTCTATAAAATGCACAACTCTGTGGTCCTGTGGTGTCTTGCTACACCCTCAGGCTTAACCATATGTACTCACCCACTCTCGGCGGACTGTGTGAAGCTGGGATGAAATAAAATGGCCACGGAAGTTTGCATTTGTAATAAACAGAGTTGAAAGGCAGTAGGCTGTGTTTGGGGAGAGTGTACTTTTTTACTTGTTACTTGGATTGTTTATATGAAGATTGAGCTCCTTGGGGACGCAATAGAGGGAATTCTGCTCCACATGGGGAACTGCATTACAATTTGTTTGTCTTAACATCCTTCATGCATTTATTTGACTTTAGGAGCATTCTTTTTTTTTTTTTTTTTCTTTTTGAGACAGGGTCTCGCGTTGTAGTTCAGGCTGGCCCTGAGCTCACTATGGTGCCCAGGCAAGCCGCCACGAACTCAGCAATCCTCCTGTCTCTGCCTCCCGAGTGCTGGGATGACAGGCGTGAGCCACCACGTCCGGCATTGATTGTTGGCGGGCGTGAGTCTCCACGCCCAGCATTCTATGTGGTTACCGGGGATCGAACTCAGGACCTTGTGCTTGCGAGGCAGGCGCCGGAACCTCTGAGCTAACCCTCCGGCCCTTTAGGAGCATTGTTATGTGCCCCTAGGCACTCCTCCACCCCACAGATAACTCTTTTTTCTAAAAGAGGGTACTGGGAAAGCAGGCAAGACTAACTTCAAAAGAAGGAGAAATTTGTCTAATAGCAAAGACATAAACCTCCTTCATCTTAGCAGTAGGTGGTTGGTAATTTTGACCAGGTCTCACAAGGGGAGAGGGTGCTGGAGTTTTGGTTCTGTGTGCTGACATTTTCTCTTCATGTTTTCTGGACGTTCAAGCCCATGGAAACCTCTTTATTTGCTTTAGCATCTTCCCTCCCTTACTGCGGAAGGGCCCGAGCAGGATCAGAAGCAGGGAGAATGCTCTGCTAACACTTGGGTTTTTACTTGGGAGACAGGCTCTAACACCTTGCACCGAAAGGGCATCTGACTGTGAACCTGCAGATCTAGCTTGGTGCTCCATCGCCAGGTCCCTAAACATGTCAGCCTCTGAACCTCAGCTCTCTCATCCGAGTAAGAGCGGTTATGATCGTTCCTACTTGCTAATGGAACAATCTGGACACAGGGAACTCTTTGTCCTTTCCAGCTTCCCAGCTTCCTAGCACTGGGGCCTCACCTGTTCCACTTCTCTGGCCTTGTTGGGTTTCTTCTTAATTCCACCCAGAATGGTTTATTGATTTCTACCATATCTATCCACCAGGGGGCCTCAGCTCTCTTGATCTAACTGGAATAAATCTAGCTGTTTATCTAATTGTTTCCCTAAATCCAGATGAGCCAGACCATTCTCAAAAGATCAGTGAAATGGTGGTGGTAGGTGGAATAAACACAGGGAGAACACACTTCTGTGGGACTGAATTTTAGTGTACTGATAGACCCATTTCTATTTCTTTTTTATCCTGTTAATGTTGGAGCCATTTCATTTTAATTGACACATTAACTATAAGGTACAAATGATATTTCAGTTCACGGATACAGTGTGTGGAAATCAAATGAGGGCACTTCAGATATCCATCGCTTCAAACATTTATCATTTATTCATGTTGGAGATACTCAAGATCCTCTTTTCTAGCTTTTTAAAATTTACACTAAATTATCATTAATGATCAGCTATACTCCATAGAACCCTAGAACTTATTTCTACCAAGTAATGGTATTTTTGTAGCTGCAAACCAATATGTATCACTGTATGTTTCTCAGGCTGCAGTAACTACCATTACACTCCCTACTTCCACGAGATTAGCCTCTCAAGATTCTGTGTGTGAGTGGAATTGTATTTGCAGAATGTTAAGTGAAATAAACCATGTGTGAAAGTCAAACATCTTCAGGTCCATTTGTGTTTCCTCTTTACCCTTTCCAGTGCTTGCGGTCTTTAGTCTTTCTTAGAATAGTCAAAGAGATAGGTGATAACCTTAAAGTAGCTTTGATTGGTGTTTCCGTGATGACTAGCAATAATGAGCCTTTTATTATATACCTACTGGCCATTTGTGTGTCCCTTGCCCACTTCTTAGTCAAGTTATTTTTTTGTATTGAGTTTTAAAAATTCCTTACATTTTGAATATCAACTCCTGGTCAAAGGTGTATTTTGCTAACAATTTTTCCCATTTTGAAGATTGTCCCTTCACTGTGTTGGTTGTGTACTTTGCTGTGCAGAAGCTTTTTATTGTGATGTAATTCCATATGTCTATTTTTATTTCTTTGTTTCCTATGCTTTTGGAAGTCTTGTCACCAGAAACCTTGTTCATTACATACCTCAAAGTATTTATCCTGCGTTTTCTTTTAGTAGTTTCATAGTTCTGTGGCTTATATTTAAGCCTTTGACCCATTTTGAGGTAATTTTCATACATGGGAGAGATAGGATACATCTCTAATAAACTGGAGTTTTGCTAGCTGACATCAGCTACTCTGCTCTTCAGCAGCTTCTGGCACAAGCAGCATCTCCTTATGTTTCTAGGTGGTGAGAAATGGGGGGGATCCTGCAAGAAAATTGTGAGTGAGTCACCCCCGAAGTTGTAGAGGACGCAGCCCGAGAACTTCCTGAGCCTTCCTAGTTTTGTATTCGTCCTCCACTCATTTTCACTTCTTCCCCGTCCACCTTTATCTCCTAATTTTGGTAACCATTGTGTCCTCAACCATATTTTCTCTGCTTCTTCCTCAGGTTAAGTTCTGCATGACCAAAGGATTTTCTTTTAGGTAGTCCTTTGACAGCAATGTGGTAACAGTAATAATTCACTGTAAGACTTTTAATCTGTCAGCAACTCTAGTCCCTCACACGTCGTCAAATTGCTAAAACAATGCTTTTCTTCATGATCTCTGAGACAGATATTCCTGGTGCTCTGTTTATTCTCCGAGCCAGTTAGGTGGGGCCAGGTGACTAGCTCTTGTCAATGAAAGGCAAAGATAAGTGGTGCATACTCTTTTGAGAATGAGCTACTGAGTGATACTTAAACTTTACCTTTCATTGCCCAGGTGATCATGAAAGCCGGGTGTTGAAATGGTGACATCAAAAATGGAGAGAGTCTAGATCCTGAGTCCTAGATGGAGGAGAAAGTGATGACCTGAGCTGGAAATAGAGCTTTGTTATACTAAAGTTCTGGAAATTTGGGACTTAATTTCTTTTAGCGAACTTCACAGATAACTCTTTCCTTTGCATTGCTTCTATTACAAGGTCCATGGACAGCTCTGTCAGTGAAGGGTAAGGACGCCTACGAGTCTGAGGGAAAAGGAATAGGCGATGATACCAGATTGGAAACAGGGCCAGATCACGTAGGGCCTGGTAAATGGTTATAGGACTTTTGAGTTTACACAAAGAGGTGAGAATGAAATTGAGTACTGGACACAGGAGGCACATGGCCATACCTGTGTTTTAGAGGAATCCATATTTGGGGAATATGCTGTAGGAAAAGGTGAGGGCACAAGCAAAGTGTTACTATTTGGATAAGGTTTGAGTGTCCCTGCCAAACTCATGCTTCAGAGGTTTGGCTCTCAAAGTGACAGTGTTGTACGATGGTGTGGATGGGGGTGGGTGGTACTGGGAAGTTCATGAGTCAGTTTTTGTGGGCCAGGCCTTCAAAAGGGATAAAGATATTTCGCATGAGATCCTTGTTCTTGAAAGAGGATTGTTATAAAAGTGTAAGCCTGGCCAAACCCAGTTTCTCTCTGATTTCACCAGCAATAAATGCTGGTGAGGCTGCAGAGCAAAAGGAACCCTTCCCCACTGTTGGTGGGAATGTAGACTGGTACAACCTCTATGGAAGTCAGTGTGGTTTCTAGTTATTTTGATTTGTGTTCCTTTCCTCCCACTTGTTTTCCCACTTGTCATGGCACTCTCACCAGAGCCTGTACAATGATGTTTGTACTATCAGCCTCTAAAATGGTGAGGTCATGAACCTTTTTTCTTTGGCGAGTCACCAACCAATCTAAAGTATTTTGCTGTAGTAACAATAAGCTAAGATACAGAAAGTTGGGAAATTATAAAAACTCAGATGATAGATGAAGGGCTCAGAACAGATGGATTTCTAGATGGATCAGATAGAGAACGTGAGAGACAGGAGTAAAAAATGACTTCAGGAATTTTGGTTTGACTAACTTGGATAATGGATTTACTATCTATTGATTTTGGGTAAAATTCCTATGAGAAAGCAATTAAACTGTGAGGGAAGCCAACAGTTTGGTTTTGAAGACTTTTACTCATCCTTTAAATCCCAGCCCAGCTGTGATAGAGCATTTTCCAGTAGGTCACACAGATAATAACTCCTTTCTTTGTGCTATAAGGGTGACTTCAGTAAACTTTGGGAATAACACTTTGTCCACTGTCATCTCTTTTCCAGAACAGATCAGGAGTTCCTTCAGTTCAGGGACTGTTTCACACTTATCTTATATTTATCTAGAACCCAGTCAAGGTCTGGCTTATGGTATGGTGAGTAATTGAATTATCTGTTGAATGAAGCATGCAATAAACAAAGAGGGGAGAAAATTTCTTTAAGGTAGATCTCATAGTGGATAGAAATTTGGAAGTGACTGTACTATTTATTGCCTTATTAGAAAGCTAATCAGTTGCAGATAAAAACAACACTAAGATTTCATCTCACTCCACAAAGAATGGCTGCTGTCTCAAAATTAGCCAGCAATAAATGCTGGTGAAGCTGCAGAGCAAAAGGAACCCTTCCCCACTGTTGGTGGGAATGTAGACTGGTACAACCTCTATGGAAGTCAGTGTGGAGATTCCTAAAAAAAGTAAGATTAGAGCTCCCACTTGACCCTGCTATTGCCCTGCTAGGAATATACACAAAAGAATTAAAAGAATCATATCATAGTGACATATGTGCACCTATGTTCATAGCAGCTCAGTTTGTGATAGCCTAATCTTGGAAACAACCCAAATGCCCATCAACTAGAGACTGGACAAAGAAGATGTTTTTCTACAAAATGGAGTATTAATCTGCTTTAGAGAATGATAAGTTTGAGTCATTTATATTCAAATGTTCGTACCTTCAGGACATACTCATGTCAAATAAATAGGTCACAGGTGTATAAATATCATATCTGTTCTCTGGTATGAGAAACTGAAGATGTTAGTGAGTTCTAGAATGTATGATGGATATTGTGAAATAGAAAATATTCAAAGGGAAATGTGGAGGAGTGAGTAATGAGGGGTAAAGAAAAATGTGATGGTGATAAAAAAGGGAAACAAAGCTTATATATTTAGGAGTTGTGGGTTGTGGGGTGAGTAGGGGAATGGGAAAAAATGAGAATTAAATTGTGTCATATACTGGTACAAATTCCCAATATTGAGTGTGATCATGATGTGTATATACAGTTTACCAATAAAGATAAAAATAAACTAAAAGAAAAAAAGAAAGCTAATCAGTGACTTGTGTAGCAGTAAAACCCCGCTTGCTAGATGTCGAGGAGTCAGGAGCAAATAAGATGACATTGCTGTGTGACTTTGTTTACTTTTCATTTTGACAGTGTTGTCACATTTCTCAAGTGTTTTGTGATGGAAAGTTTCTAGAATTGTACCTCAAAGAAGGTCCCCTCCATTTCTGGAAGTAGGTGGAATTTATAGGCACACTTTTTTTTTTTTGAGACAGGGTCTCGCTTTGTAGTCCAGGCTGGCCCTGAGCTCACTATGTAGCCCAGGGAAGCCTCGAACTCAGCCATCCTCCTGTCTCTGCCTCCCGAGTGCTGGGATGACAGGCGTGAGCCACCACGCCTGGCACTGTGGTATGTGGTATCGATGGCTGGTGGGCGTGACTCACCACACCCATCATTGTATGTGATTACGGGGGATCGAACTCAGGACCTTGCGTTTGCGAGGCAGGCGCTAGAACCACTGAGCTAAATCTCCAGCCCAATATAGGCACGTTTTGACTTGGACTTACTTCTAATAGGCAAAATATCAGAGTTAGATAGACTTGGGGGTCAAATCCCAGCTCTTTTCCCCACCTGCTGTATGACACGACGTTTTCTTCCTTTGATATGTAACTTTTGAAGTTGTGTGGATTAAGTAAGATCAAGTCAGTAAATCATCTGTCATACTTACTGACATAGTATTTGTCAGGGAAGAGTGTGTTATGGCTGTATCTGCATGTTCCTCAAAGCCTCATGTGGTCATAGGTGGGGCTCTTCAGCCTTGGCTGGATCTAGGGTGTGTGATTACTACATGAGTGCACTGATTGGTGTGGCATAGTTTTGGTCTGGATAATGGGAAGGTAGCCTGGAAGGAATAAAGGAGAGAGGCTTGCTACTTTTCTGCTTTGTTGCTTTTTGCGTGCCTCGGACTGTTTCCTCTCTGCTGTGCCGCCCTGCCTAGGAGTCAGGGGAGTATGGCCTGAAGCCACTGCAGACCATGGGCTGAAATAAGCCTTTCCTCCTTTAACCTTGGGTATCAGGCATTTTGTTTCAATAATGAGAAAAGCAACTAAAACAGAGTGGATGGGAGAGAAGCATCATCAGGGCAAACTAAAGGTTGAGTGAGCTCCTCATGACTGGAGATGTTCAAGGACAGATAGAATGGAGAGGATTCTAATGCTGGTGCCCTCTGAAAATCGAGATCCTATCCAGTCATGAAGTTTGTAATTATAAGAATCTGAAAGAGATAGAAAAGTAAACATAAAGGTCTTACTGAATCCAGCCTGCTCATAGTGGAGCACTGTGCTCAGCGGGGGTCTCCATGGAGCCACTGGTCTAAGGGGAGAACATGCCATGTGAAGTTTGCGTGCATACGGCAGTGTCAGGGGCAGGGGTGCCGTCTCCAGTTTGAGAGCCCACTGTCAGCTGTGCTGCTTGCTGCTGCTGCACTTGGCATCTTGCCTCAGTTCCATTTCCTTCTGGTAACTCTAAGCTCCTGAAGTGACTGCATGTTTGCTTTCTTCTTGAGTCAGTCAACTGAGACCTCTCACACTAATCTCTCATTTACTATTTCGCAGCTTTGTAACTGACCCCCATTTGGGTAAAGGAGTTTAGGAGGAGGCACAGGTAGAATGTCTGTTGGTTAGCATGGTTTTTCTGTGTTGTTTACCATGTCTTCAGGAGTTTGACTGTGGAGGCTGTCTGGGTGCCGCTTCTCTCCAGTGTCCCCCTCACGCGTACTTCCGTTCCCAGCTCGTGCATCCATCCTTGTCCTAGTCTCTTTCAGTACCATTCTAATTGGCTTTCTCCCATGGTGATCACTTCCTCTTTACTTCATTCTGCCTTCAAGCCCATTGCTATCTCATACAAACTACCCTTCTAGCTTTCCCCTCCTCTTTCCTCTCAGGTGTGTACACTCCTTCCATCTAAGGGGCTGCTAGCTTTTCCTCAAGCGCCCTCTCTTAGGAGATACTCAGTTTGCCATCTGCATCTGTCAAAACCCAAGCTACCTTTAAAAACCAAGATGAGAAACCCTTTACCTCAAAGCCAGCTGTGAGGACTTTGACTTTGTGGGTCTTTTTGTGTGCCCTGAGCACACAGCACCTTTTGCCAGATTCTTATATGTACATATTTTATTTCATTTAAAAGTCTGTATGTTTTATTTCTCTCATCAGTAGCTACATTCTCTTCCTATCTTTTCTCATTTCAAAAAACAAGCTCTTTTTGTTCATCATCATTTCTCCTCTAAATCCCTACCTCATTTAACAAATAAACAAACCCAATCGAGGTTTGTGTGGGTTGTATGGAAAAGTAATTTTAACACTTGACATCCTAAAAGCACAAATTGCACAAGTCATTTCAGGGACTAATTGACAAAGTAGAAATCCAAGGGAGAAATACAGGATATAAATGGATGATTTTACTGAATGTTGTCTAAGTGTCCTTAATTAATCAACAAGGAACCATATTTGGTCCCTTGGCATTCCTTTCTTTCCTTTAGAAATGCCAAGCACAAGGGAAAAGTTGCTTAACTATTTCCTTGATTCATTTCTTAGCTTCTGAGCTTGACTGGCATAAGCTTTTGGTTTGTTCATGGGGATTACAGGATTTTTAAGAATTGAGCCATTTTCTAGTTCATTCTTTAGAATGTGGGCATGGTGCATGCATTTAATCTTTGTGATTTACAGAGATTAAAGGATAGCATCTATTTAGGCTATCCCCTAGTCCAATGACAGCAAACCTTTTAGAGACCAGAGCCCAAAATGTAGCCCCAGACCCACTTAGTTACTGAAGAGTACCCACACTGCAATTAAATCTCAATACTGAGCTTTTAGTTTAGAAAAAAACAACTCATAACATTAACATCTTTTGCCTTAAAGACAAATAACATGCATGCCATAGGTTTGCCACCACTGTCTTAGGCTTTTTTTATCATATGGCACCTACTGAGTTGTGGCTAACATGGAAGAGCCAACATGCCTTCTGAACACATAGCCATCTAAGTTATGTTTGCTAACACTGATATCTCTGATGTATGGCAAAGAGCATACGTATCAAATGTAGGACCCTATTTCACAAGTTATTATGTCCAGGAAAGCTTTATTGTGAATCTGTAGGTGCTGCTTAAGCACCAGTTTAAGAAATGAGATCAAAGTGACCATTTTGTGTTTCATTAACTGTAAACATTGTCATGAGCACTTCTTTCCAATTAAGTGTATTATTGTGGAATTCTCATTATGCAAATTTCACCTCAGGTTCACTTAGATTTATTAAAGTGAATAGAAATGTTTGTTCTAGTTACTTAATTTAAAAAATGCACTTCCTGTCTCAGCCTATTGATCAGGGACTAATAATTTAATCCTAAGAAAAACACTGTAAACTGTTCAACCAGGGGTAAGAGGACACGTTGGAGGTCAGAGTTTAAATTGTGAAGCCAGATTGCTGGGGTTAGAATCCCAGCTCTGATGTCTACAAGCAGTGTGATCTTAAGCAAATAAGCACATTTCTCTGTGCCTCAGTTTCCTGATTTCTAAAGAGAGATAATGATAGAATTTTCTCATAGAATAAAATGAATCAATACATGCAAAATACTTCAATGGTTGCTGAAATGGTTAGTGTTCAAAGAATGGAAAATCTTTTTCTTCTGGACTTAGGTGACCATTTGACCTTGTCCATAATTCCCAGGGTAAGGTTTGATCAGGTGTAAGAGCAGATGCATAGAAAGGTTCCAGAATCCAAGGCTGAGGGACACAGTGCTTGGAATGTGTTCCAAATATGTCTGCTCCATTCAAGTTCCCTAAAGCTAAGGAGGTGAGAAAAGTCCTTTTCCTACACAGAATGTAGGAAGGTTTTTAAGACTTCAGGTAATATCCAAATATCTAAAATTACTGAGTTCTATTAATCATAGTTCATTTAAAACTCTTAGTGACTTGCCTAACTTAGTATGGGAATTTACAAAATAACTGACCACTCATTGTAGGTTTTCTTTGGAGTACCTGGAGTACAGTTATCGGTAGGGTGCCAGAAATCTGAGTCACACAGGACCACCTTATTATTGTACACTGGAATTTCTAATGATTTGACTTTGTGCTTTATTATCCTTGTGTAATACAAATGTTTCAAATAGTTTTTTTCAAAGCTTTCAATCCATATTGAGCTAACCGATGTCTTCCCTTTACTTTCTAGCTACATGCTCAGGAGAGTTTCTGTAGCCATAACTTCCACATTTATAGCCTGCTGTTAGTAGCTTTGTTTGAGATGTCAGTGTAGACAGGGCACTGATTCACAATGGAGCCCAGGACAAAATACAGTATAGTATTTCTTCATGTTTTTGGCTTGGTATGGTAAGATACAAAGTATTTAAAAAGACCAAGAACTCTTTACTCCTTGGGGAATAAAGGAGGAATTCACCTCAACATAGTGTTTCTTGGCTTGAGTGAGGCTGGATGTTGCCTCATCTGGAACTAGATTCCCATTTCTGTCTACCTAAAGGGCTGCCCAGTGCATGCTTAAAGATATAGTGACATCTGATGACACTGGCAATCATCAAGAAGTCTTAAGACCTGGGCCAGAGGGTTAACTCAGTGGTTCTGGCGCCTGCCTCACAAGTGCAAGGTCCTGAGTTCAATCCCTGGTAACCACATACAATGCTGGGCATGGAGACTCATGCCCACCAGCAATCAATACCACATACCACAGTGCCGGGCTTGGTGGCTCACGCCTGTAATCCCAGCACTCGGGAGGCAGAGACAGGGGGATTGCTGAGTTCGAGGCTTGCCTGGACTACATAGTGAGCTCAGGGCCAGCCTGAACTACAAAGTGAGACCCTGTCTCAAAAAAAAAAAAAAAAGTCTTAAGACCTACTTAATAAAGATTCAGCAGACCACTAAACAGATAGACTCAAGAGGACACTGTATTCCTTCCTCTATTCTTTTCTTTCTTCTTTTAAATGTAACAGTTTAGTTACAGTGTAATTGATGCACCATAAAATCACTATATCAAAGTGTATAATTCAGTATATTTAGTATATAGAGATGTATGACAGTCCCTTCCAACTAGTGTCAAATCATTTTCATCACTCTGAAAGGAGAAAAGGAGAACCTGTATCCATTAAAATCATTTCATATTCTTCCCTGCAATCCACTGCCCAGTTTGTGTACTACTAGACTACCTTCTGATTCTACAGAAATGTCATATATAACATATAATATAATATAAATATAGAAACATAAAATATGTGGCCTTTTGTGACCTAGTTTTTTTACTTAGAATAATGTTTTTAGTATTCATCCATATTATATCATATATCAATCCATCTTTCCTCTTGTGGATGAAAAATGTTCCACTGTAAAAATGTATACCATTTTGTTTGTCCATTCACCATCTGAGCATTTGGGTAGATTCTCCCCTTTGGTTACTGAGAAAAATGCTGCTCTGAAAATTTATGTTTATGTCTAATCCTGTGCACAGTTTGAGAAAACATCTAATTTTAATTCTTTTGGTGTATATGTGGGAGTAGAATTGTTGGGTCACATAGTAATTTCATATGTACTTTGTCAAACTACCAAGCTGTTTTTCATGGATATTAAACAATTTAAAAATTTCAGAAATAATATATACAGGCCCAATTCATTTGTCTCTTCACAAAACTTGTTCTTTTCCAAAACATAGCCATTCTAGCAGGTAAAAGCATATCTTTTTTTTTATTGGTACATTTATATATACACATCACAATTACACTCTACATTGAGAATTTGTACCAGTTTATGACATAACTTAATTCTCACTTTTCCCCGCTCCCATACCTACCCTGCCTCCCCCTGCCCCTATATATGTAAGCATTGTTTCTTTTTCTTCACCATATTTTTTTTCTTTCTTCATTATTTACCCCTAAATCCCATTACCTTTTGAATATTTACTATATCACAATATTAATCATGAATTCTAGAACACATTTATAACTTCAGTTTCTCATAGCAGAGAAAATATACAATATTTACACATCTGTGACCTATTTATTTCACTTATGAGTATGTCCTGAAGGTATGTCCATTTGAGTATAAATGATTCAATCTCATCATTCTTTATGGCAGGGTAATACTCCATTTTATTAAAAAAAACCCCACATCTTCTTTATCCAGTCTAGAGTTGATGGGCATTTGAGTTGTTTTTCAAGATTTAGCTATCACAAACTGAGCTGCTATAAACATGGGTGCATGTATGTCACTGTGATATGATTCTTTTAATTCTTTTGTATATATCCCCAGCAGGGAAATATGAAGGTCAAATGGAACTTCTAATCCTAGTTTTTTGAGGAATCTCCACACTGACTTCCATAGAGGTTGTACCAGTCTACATTCCCACCAACAGTGGAGAAGGGTTCCTTTTTCTCTACAACTTTGCCAGCATTTGTTGCTGGCTAATTTTGAAATAGCAGCCATTCTTTGTAGAGTGAGATGAAATCTCAGAGTTGTTTTCATCTGCATCTGTTGGGTGGCCAGTGACATTGATCATTTCTTCATATACTTCTTAGCTGCATTTACTTCTTCCTCTGAAAAGTGTCTGTTCATTTCAGATGCCCATTTTTGAACTGAGTCTTTAAATTTGGAGGGACTGATTTTTTAAGCTCTTTATATATTCCAGATAGTAGCCCTTTGTCTGAGGAATTACTAGTAAAGATTCTTTCCCATATTGTTGGTTGTCTTTTTGCTTTGCTGATGGTTTGTTTTGCTGTGCAGAAGCTTTTTAATAGAAAGAGATCCCATTTGTTGATTTCTTAATATATAGTTCTCGTGCTATAGAGGTTTCATTCATAAAGTCTTCCCCTAAGTCAGTGTCTCCAAGGGTTTTACCTAACCTGTTTTGCAGCAGGTTTAGAGTCTCTGTTTAGAGTCTCTGTTTAATATTTAGGTCTCTCATCCATTTTGATTTTAGTTTAGTACATGGTGAAAGAGACGGATCTAGCTTCAGTCTCTGGCAGGTTGAAACCCAGTTTTTCCTGCACCATTTGTTAAAGAGGCTATCTTAAATGAGTTCTAGAATGTATGATAGTTTTTGTAAGGAAATTTCCAAAGGGAATTTTTTGTGGGACCACAATGAGGGGAAAGAATAAATGTGATTCGGAAAGAAAATGAAAGAGCATATATATAAGGTGTGGGGGTTTGTGGGTGGGTAAGGACGTGGGTAAAATCGAGAATTAACTTGTGTCATATACAGGTACAGATTCTCCAATGTTTTCTGTGATTGTAAGCTGTATATAAAATGTATCAATGAATATCTGAAAAAAGAGGCTATCTTTCCTCCATTGAGGAATTATTATTCTCTTAATCAATTTTGGCTTGAAATCTACTTTGTCTGCAAATAGGATAGCCACTCTTGCTTCTTTTGCAGTTTCCTGTTGCGTGAATTGTATTCCATCCTTTTACTTTCAGTCTGTGGCTTTCTTTCTGAATTAGGTGTGTTTCTTGTATGCAGCACATTGTAGGGCCTTGTTTCTTAATCCATTCTGCCAGTCTGTGTTTTTTTTTATTGGCCTACTGAGGCCATTAACATTAATGGTTATGACTGATATGGCCTGATTTATACCTGTCTTGGTGTTATCCTATTCTTGGCTCTTTTATTCTTTGCTTTTCCCCCTTTCCACTCAGTTTCGTGTCTTGCTCACTAAATTCACTCTGCTAGGTCCCATGAGTTTGTAACTTTATTGTTTTTCTCCAAGATATCCTTTAGAATTTTTTGGAGTGCAGGTTTTGTAATTGAGAAGTTCTTCAGGTGTTCTTTGTCCTGAAAGTATCTTATTTCTCCATTGATTTTGAAAGAGAGTTTTGTAGGATACATCAATCTAGGTTGGAAGCTGTTTTCCTGTAATGCTTGAAACACGTCCCTCCAGGCTGTCCTTGCATTGAGGGTTTGCATTGAAAAGTCTGCTGTGATCCTGATGGGCTTCCTTTTGTATGTGTGTGTGTTGTTTTTCTTTTTCCTAGCTGCTTTCAGTATTTCATTCTTTTGTTGGCTATCTGGAACCTTGACAATTATATGCCTGGGTGTAGATGTTTTAATATCATGAGCTTTTGGAGTCCTATATGCCTTGTTTATCTGTATGTGTAATTCTTTTCCTTTTCCTGTGAAGTTTTCTTCCATTATATCTGTAAAGAGTTTCGTGATGTCTTTTGTACTATCTTCTGTTTCTTCACCGACTCCGATCAGCCTTATGTTATTCTTCTTTGAGTCATCTAGGAGCTGTTGGATTGATTTCTCATGGTCCCTTGCCATTTTCCATAAGTTATTCCTTTCCTGTTCATTGGCTATGAGCCTGTCTTCTAGGTCTGAAATTTGATTTTTGGTTTCATTCATCCATCCTACTTCGTAAACTTTCATTCTCGTTTTTGATCACCTGGACCTCTGCTTGAAACTCTTTATAATGTTGCATTGCTTTTGTTATCTGAGCTTCTATGAAGTTCCTGATCTCTTCTTTAATGAAGTTCTTCACTGTGGACAGCTGGCCTGGGTGTCATGGCTGGCGGGCTCCTTGAAGGCGGCAGAAGTCACTGTGCAGCCTCTGCTGTGCTTGCCTAGGAAACATATCTATAGAAAATGCTTTGCTGAGGTATAGTTGACATATAAAAGATATACTTATTCAATGAATACAATTTGGAGATTTTAGACATACGGGTATTCTTGAGAAATTATTACCACAAGCAATGGACATATCCATCATCTGTAAAACTGTTCCCATGTTTATTTTATTGTTGTTGTAAGAACACTTGCCATTAAATCTGCCCACTTCATATATGTTTAAATGTATGATACAATATTTTACACTAGAATTCATTCATTTTGAATTTTCTTTTTATTTTGATACTGGGGATCGAACTTGGGCCTTTGTGCTTCTAAATTAGGTGTGGTACCACTTGAGCTGAATCCTCAGCCCCTATTTTGAATCTTTATTGGTACATTATATATACATATCATTATCATGCTCAATATTGAGAATTTGTACCAGTATATTGCACAATTTAATTCTCATTTTTCCCCTTCCCCTACACACCCTACAACCCCTGCCTCTTATACATAAGCTATGTTTCCTTTTTTTACTATCACATTTTTTCCTCATTACTTACCCCTAAACCCCGTTTCCCTTTGAATACTTAGTATTGCACAATATCTATCATATATTCTAGAACTCATTTACATCTTCAGTTTCTCCTACTAGAGAAAAGATATGCTATTTGCACATCTGTGACCTATTTATTTCACTTATGAGTATGTCCTTAAGGTATGTCCATTTGAGTATACATAACTCAAACTTAATCATTCTTTATGGCAGAGTAATACTCCATTTTATGAAAAGACCACATTTTCTTTATCCAGTCTCCAGTTGATGGGCCCTATTGAGGATATATACAAAAGAGTTACAAGATTCATGTCACAGCAACATATGTGCACTCATGTTTATAGCATCTCAGTTTGTGACAGCTCAATCTTGGAAACAACCCAAATGTCCATCAACTACTTTCCACTCTTAATAGTCCCTGAGAATTTACATTTGGAAAATCCTGAAGTTTTCAAAAAATCATTAGAATGAATTCAGTAAACTTGTAGGATACAAAATCAACATATGAAAATTAGTTACATTTTCATTAGTAGCAATGAGTTATCTAAAAAGGAAAAATGGCTTCATTCACAAAAGCATCAAATAAATAGTTAGGAACAAATTTAACCAAGGTGAAAAACTGCTGTTGAAAGCAATATTCTTTCCCCATTGAATGCTGTTGGGATTTATAAAAATCAGTTGATCACAGCACTTGGGAGGCAGAGACAGGAGGCTTGCTGAGTTCCAGGTTTGCCTGGGCTACATAGTGAGCTCAGGGCCAGCCTGAACTATAAAGCGAGACCCTGTCTCAAAAAGAAAAAAATCAGTTGACCATGGGTGAGTGTATTGCTGAGCCTTCAGTTGTATTTCATTGATCTATATGTCTGTTGCTTTGCTAGTACTACAATATTGTGATCAATGAAGATTTGTAGTAAAATTTGAGATTGGAAAATTTTGGTTCTAGAAACTCTGTTTTTTTCCAATACCTTTTAAAAAAGTAATTAATTTTATTGGTACATTTTATATAAACATCATGATCACAATAGACATTGAAAATTTGTACCAGTATATGACATAACTTAATTCTCACTTTTTTCCATTCCCCTGCCCACACAACCCCCCACCCTGTAAACATAAATTTTGTTTTCTTCTTTTAACCATAAAATTCTCCCCCATGTTATTTACCCCTACCCTCCTTTACTCTTTGAATATTTTCTATTTCATAATATCTATCATACATTCTAGAACTCATTTATATCTTCAGTTTCCAATATCTTTTTGGCCAGTTGTGTTCTCTTGCAATCCCATACAGTCTTCAGGATTAGATTTTTCACTTCTGCAAAAACATCACTGGAATTTTGATAAGGACTTGACTGACTCTCTAGATTGTTTGGATGTAGCGTAGATATTTTTAAGTGTCCCATTCAAGAACATGGAATGTCTCTCCAAATATTAGTATCTCCTTTGATTTTTAAAAAATTACTGGTCTGTAATTGTCGATGGTACATTTCCTTTATTTTTTTAATTAGGTTTATTCATGAGTATGCATCCTTTTTAAAAAATTAAACTCTTTATTGGTATGCATTATTTTTTGAGCTATTATAAGTTGAATAGTTTTGTTAGTTTTCTTTTAGGATTTTGATAATTAGTATATTGAAATAATAGTGGTTTTTGTGTATTGTTTTCTTACCCTATAAATTTGCCCAGTGTTTTTTGGGGGATACTCTGAGTTTTTCTCTGTACATGACCATGCTATTTATGAATAATTTTACTCCTTTTTCTGTTTGAACAGTGTCCCCTCCTCCACCTTTTGTATCTAATTTCTCTGGTTAATACTCGCAATATGATTTTGAAGATAAGTGACAAAAACCAGCATCCTTGTCTTGTTCCTTAATCTTAGGGCAAAAACTTGATTTTTAACTGTTCAGTATATTAGTGTGGGGTTTTAAAAAATGTTTCTTTTTTTCTTTTTCTTTCTTTTTTTTTTTTGAGACAGTGTCTTGCTTTGTAGTTCAAGCTGGCCCTGAGCTCACTATGTAGCCCAGGCAAGCCTCAAACTCAGCAATCCTCCTGTCTCTGCCTCCCAAGTGCTGGGATTACTGGCATGAGCCACCACGTCCAGCACTGTGGTATGTGGTATTGATGTCTGGTGGGCGTGAGTTTCTAAGCCCAGCATTGTATGTGGTTACCAGGATCGAACTCAGGACTTTGTGCTTGCAAGGCAGGCGCTGGAACCACTGAGCTAAATCTCCGGCCCTCATAAATGTTTCTTATGGAAGAAGTTTCATTCTTCTATTCCTAGTTTGTGGAATGCTTATTTTTATTATGAAAAGGTCAATGTCATCATCTACATAAACAGATGATTGTGTGATTTTTTTCCCCTTCATTCTATTAATGTGGTGTCTTCACATGTTGGAATACTCTTGAATTCATATCTTGGATCAATATTGAATTTCTAAGATAAATTTAACTGTCATAATGCATACATCTTTAATATGCTGCTTGGTTCTGTTTGCTAGTATTTTGTTGAGGGTTTTTGTGTCTATGTTATCAGGGATATTGGCATGTATTTTTTTTTTTTTTTTTTTTTGCTTTTTGGAGACAGGGTCTCGCTTTGTAGTTCAGGCTGGCCCTGAGCTCACTGGCATGTATTTTTTATTGTATGACTTTAGTATCAGGCTAATGCTCACCTCATAGGATGAATTTAGAAGTACTTTTGATTTTTTTTTTTAACGGAAATTGAGAACAATTGCTGTTAATTCTTTAAATGATTGGTGGAATCCCATAGTGAAGCCAGCTGAATTTAGGCTTTGCTTTGTTGGATTGTTTTTAATACTTATTCAGTCTGTTTGCTTTTTATACTGTTCAGATTTCATATTCGTTCTTGTATCAGTTTTTCTTTTTTTTTTTTTTTTTTTGAGACAGGGTCTTGCTTTGTAGTTCAGGCTGGCCCTGAGCTCACTATGTAGCCCAGGCAAGCCTCAAACTCAGCAATCTGCCTGTCTCTGCCTCCCAAGTGCTGGGATTACAAGTATAAGCCACCATGCCCGGCACTGTGGTGTGTGGTATTGATTGCTGGTGGGCATGAGTCATCATGCCCAGCATTGTATGTGATTACTGGGGATTGAACTCAGGATCTTGCGCTTGTAAGGCAGGCACCGGAACCACTGAACTAAATCTCTGGCCCATCTTGTACCAGTTTTAGTAATTATTGTGTTTCTAGGAATTACCCCACTTATTTTCTTCATCCATTCTTTTTTCTTTTACTTCATGAAAAAATAAAAATTCCATAACAAAATAATTAGAGAATGACAGTTATTAATGTACTGTAAATGGTTATCTTCAAAATAGTTACTCAGAATGCAAGACATAAACAAAAAGGATTCTTACAAAAAGAAACAGATAACACAAAACTTTGTTTTCAGTGATCTAAGATGAATGAGTAGCATAAATGGAACAAATTAGCATCTATATTAAAATATTTTTGAAACAACAAAATTCATGAACAGTATTTGAGATTACTCCATTTGCAGGCACTATGCCGTACACAGCTAGTCGCACATTCAGCTTTTAAAGAAATGCGAATCTAGTAGAAGTATAGAAGGTGAAACAGACTTTTCATCCAGTATGCTGTTGTGATATAATAAGAAAGAGACTCCTAAATTAGGAATGAACATTTAGGAAGCAAATTGTGTGGTTTGAGTATGGATGGTTGGAAGTTTGAATATTCATTCTTTTGTGTCTTTTTATAAACTCTGCCCCAATCCTGAAATAAGTACCATCTTCAAAGTCAAAATTGAATTCAACTACTTTTCAACACTCCCTTTCTTACTCTGGGCTAGTCATCATTATTTCTTAGGTAGATGAACTACTACAGTAGTCTCTGGCTGTCTACCTCAATTCCAGAGAGGTTGGAAAGCTAAAACTACATTTTTCTGAACCCCTTCACAGGCTGGATTCTGCACGGGACCCAGCATCTGCTAAGCACACAAATCTTCATTTGATTTGGAAGAGGGAGAGAAGCTTTTGTAGTTTCTGTTTTTTGATAGTGAGCACAGAAGAAGCTTTTGCTTCTTCCAAGTTAGCAGAAGGTTCCAGATTGCAGTTCATAGTTTTATGGGCATCAGAAGGCCATTGATGGGGTGTCCATATTGCTTACATAAATGGAGTGTGGTCTTAGAGCCAAACTTGGTAATGATCTTAGCAACTGTTGGGGCAGTGGCTTCCTGATGGTTCTGAGGGTGCCAATAATGTGGTATTATTCTCAGAAAGAGTTTTGAAAAATTTAACCTAGAGTCTGTTCTGATTCCTTCAATAATTTTTAAGCACATTAATTCACTCTTTTTGCTTTAATATGCTAAAATATTTTCTGTTAACTATAACCAAATTCTGTGCGTTACACAAAAGCTAAAGAAAATGTTTACAAACACCAGAACTAACACTTTACTCAGAACCTTTCAATGACTTCTGTGCCACTTGTTAAAAAGTCAGACTATTGATTTCCTTTCACTGTCCTCTGGCTTACTTCATGGAATCTTTGCTGTTTCTGAAACACACCAAGAATGCTCCTGCTTTAGGACCTAGAGTTTACTTCTTGTTCCCTTGATTGTTAGCTATACTTGTCTTCCATGAAGTTGAGGCCCACTTTTTAATGTCAATAATCTCCTAATCTAAGGAGCCCCATTCATTCTCTGTATTACTATCTTGATTTTTTTTTTTTTTACAAAGCATGTGTCCCTTTCTGAGATTGTCTTGTTTGATTTTCTTGTGAACCATCTGTCTTTCTTTCCTGGAAAATAAGTTCCCTAAGAGCAGGGACCTAGTCTGACTTTTAGAGTAGATTCTAAGAAAAACAGTGTCCTATATGGATTGAGAAAATAGCTAGGAATTTAGGAGAAGTAAGAAGAAATAAGACACCGGACATTTTAAGCAATTTTGGGATGTTTAGGGAGTATTAGAAGGCAAAGCATCAGAGACTGTAAATTCAAGTCACCTGAGAAAGGTGCAATTTCTGGAAAATATACTTGCAGTCATAAACTACAAATGATATATGCAAGCAGTGTGAAGAGCATCAGACCCGTGCCTGGTACAAGTTTCATTATATCATTGGTCTCCAATTAGAGGGCTCTTTCCTGATCTACAATGCAGCTTATTTTGGATATTCTTCCACAGAGGTGAGTGCTTTGTGTGGTGTGGTCTTCTAGAGTTGGGGCTAGGGTTTCCATCACTGAAAATAATGCACATAGGAGCCTTTGTAGTGTATTTAGCCCAACATTGGACATTTTCTGGGATGAGAATAAGAAGGGGAGAAACCAATGACTCAACCTGCAAAAGAGGACAGATGAGTTACTATTCGATGAGGGTCAAAGAGCTGACTAGCAAAGGACAGGCTTGTCAGAATCCAGTGGTATGTGCCTCCTAGAGAGGGGAGAGGCCAGAAAATCTTAAACCTCAGTATTAGAAGCATGAGACTCTGAAGTGCTTTGGAAAGAGGATAGAATTCAGGATTCAACCTTTCAGCTCTAACGACTAACAGTTTTCAGGCCACTGAGAGCACAGTCAACTAAACTAGCCAAGAGCACTGCCAGTGCCCTGCCTCCAACCCTCCAGGGGCTGGGGACCCTCATGTGGCTCCTGTGCATTCTCATTACTGCCCAGCTACTGTCACATTTACAGTAGCACTATAAATTCATAATCACCAATGTTATCCATATCCTCCACACTGCTTAGTATTTCTGCTGTTTCTCTAAGCCAGCTGCCTAATTCTCCCCCCCCCACAGTATCATTTTTCATCTTGTATATGCTCCTTAAGAATCTTACCCTCCAACTTCAAGGAGAAAACAGAGAAGACTGGACTCCAACTGGGAATTCTCTCAATTTCCTGTGACCAAACTTCCAGCTGCCCACATTGATTTTCAGCCTCTTTTCCTTTAGGTGGAGTTAGCACAAGAAGTGTTGCTGGGATCATGTCCACTATCTCAGTACTTTTGTCCACATAATCAAACCTAGCCTGGAGCTGAATTGGTTAGAAATTTTTATTCATGAAGCCAGAAAAGGAGGAAACATCACGTGCTACAATGTCCATTTTCTAAGTTCCTGCATCCTTTACATTAGATTTTCCAGATGCATTTTTTGAAACAAAGATTTATTCCAATATTGTAAATATGTCATTACTCCCCCAATATTGATAATTTAATGCAATTTCAACAGAAATTCTAGCAGGTTTCATTTTGTAGGATTCATTATGTTACACTGAATATTTAAATAGAAAAGCAGAGAAGTTCAAGAATAGTCAAGAAGTTTCTAAAAAAGATATGAGTGTCTGACAAATAGCCTAGAAATTAACACAGTGAAGTCCTAACACAAAATGGCTAAACATCTCAATGAAATAGAATGGGAAAGTCAGAAATACCTATTGGTAATCATTCTCAGTGATCAGTGGTCCCATGTTGTTGTGATAGTTAAGGCAAGACTACATCAACATAAGATCTTGGTGAACTCAGGATTATCTCCCCTCTTTGAGTCATCTGATACTCCCTATAAATGAACCCAATAAATAATGGCAAAGCTTGCGGTCTTTTGCCGGCTGCCTAGAGCAGTAAGTATCAGGTCCAAGTTCAGTTTCTTTTCTAAGTCTCATTTCTGTCTACATATTAATTAATTTGCCTTGTGCTGTCAGGCTCATAGGAGACTGGGATTTAACTGCAGAGGTTCTAGTTACATCCTTTCCCCCTGTTCCCTACAACACCTGCACTCCAGCATCTTCTTTGAATGATCCCTTAATCATCAGGCTGTAACTATAGCACTGGTCATTTGTTGAAAACATGGTTTTCCCAGAAGTTTTCTCCAGTAGACACTCTGTTCTCTTATATGCCATATACTGTAGAATGAGTAGGTGAATCTTCTCCAACTCTGTGTTGCTTTTATGCCAAATAATATCTGCACTTTTTTTAAT